>MU227539.1:787728-803697 GCA_018584345.1 Thuja plicata | reverse complement strand
CTCTCTATATATATATATATATATATATATATTTCTTGAAACCCATCTGGATGAAAAATGTTTATATAAGAATGAGTATGTTTGTTAATATGTGTGTGTGTGTGTGCTCAAATGTGTAACTGCGATCTATACAATTAACTGAGTATAGGTTATATTCCATGAAGATAACAAACCTTTGAAACACTTCATTGCTAGTAGGAAATTTTTATTTTTTATCATGTATTGTGGTTCGCTCTTTAGATAGAGGTTTCCAGTGAAGTTAGCAAAGCTCTTTCTTTAGAGTTTGTTGTGTTAATGAATGTTTTGTAGCTGCTAGGAGACTTAAAAAAATTAAAGTCTCTGGAATACTCATGGATGGGCTAGGATCCTAGGAGTGACTAATCATTAGGAGTTGAGGGCTTCCAGATACAAACTTATTTGTCCATGCATCTAATAAAATATACCTATCGCCTAATCAGATTTCTAGGTTTGAAACTAAGATTCCTAAGAAGGTTTATAGTTGTTCGCAATAGCTAGATTAGCCAGCTCATGTACATGTCCATTACCTTCCCTATATATTTTTTATAGTGATCTTATCAAATATTTCTCACAAGAGAAGTGTTGATGATAGGAGAGAGTCCAATCTCCAATTCTAGAGAGAGCCCTTAATTAATGCATTAATGATAATAGAAGAATCCCCTTCAATAGCCAAATTCTTGATATCTAGTTGTTTACTAAAGGTCAAGCCTTCTATCAAGGCTTCAAGTTCCACCCAATTATTTGTTACTCTGCCTATAAATCTTCTGCTCTTAGCAATTTCATTTCCCTCTAAGTCATGAATAGTACAACCAATCCCCTCCAATCCAAGATTGGCTCTCGAGGCTCCATCAAAATTAAGTTTATACCAACCCACAGAAGCTGGAGACCATATGCAAGTTTTTGTCAAGATTGAGGTATGGTCTTTCCCTTGGCCAATAAAGGGAGGAAGTTTCAATTAGGAACCATTTGCTTCTAGTTTTATCATCCCAGGGTGTCATTGTTGCCTCCTTTTGATTACTTGGCATTGTTTTATTGTAAGCAAATTCTATGATAGAGCTTTCAATTTTGTTGATAGGGCTTGATACATACATCTTCTAGTCCTAAAAAATATGCATCTTCCTTTCTTTCCATATTTCTGATAGGACAATAGGAGGAGCTGAAGTCCATAATAAATTACAAATGTTATCTTTATATAATTGTGCCCATGAAAGGATAAAATCGTAAGTAGACTTTGGAAATGTAGATTTCCAATCAAGTTTTCAGCATAGCCAATCCCAAATATGTCTGGAGAAAGGTCTTGCCAAAAGAAGATAGTCCATATTTTCCTCTTGTTTTTCATATAACACACATCTACTTGGGCCAAGAAATCCCATTCATTGAAACCTATTAGCTATGAGAATTCTCCTATTCAAGAATAACCATTCAAAGAAACCTACTTTGGGAAACGTGTTCTTACTCCAAATAAGATAATAAGGAGGGTTAACATTAGGGCCAATCATTTTAGACCTAAGATAATTGTATCCATCTTTTATTTTATATACCCCTGATTTATTTCCATCCCAAATTAATTTATCTAGTTTGTTATGAAGCAAGGGTTTCCTAGCAGCCAAGATTGAACAAAGCTTATCTTCCTCCTCCTTTAGGGGATGCATACTTCCTCTATCCTTCTATTTCCACCCATTCTCCTGTCCAAAGTCACAAGTAACATAATCACTGACCTTAGAGCCCCAGTTAGCTTCTAAAATCCCTCTTGATACATTCCATTATCTAATTTGTTAATTTATTGATACCCTTCCCACGAATCAAACCAAAACAGGGCTTCATCCCCCTGACCAAGGTTCCAAGTTAACTTTTCTTGAATAATAAATCTACAGTCTAGCATAAAATTCCAAATTCTGGAACCTCTTGGTGGATTTTTCTCTCTAAAACTATTGAGGGAGTTGGGTTGATTTAGATATTTATGGGATAAAATTTTAACCCATTTGAGGTTGGAATTATTAAATATTTTTCATACTAATTTCTCTCCAAAGGCTTTTCTCTAAATTTTAATGTCTTTGATTCCCGCTCCACCCTCATGTTTAGGCTTACATACCTTATCCTAGGTTAAAAGGGCAATTTTCTCTTTATCCTCAGAGCCTTGATAGAAAAAGGTTCTCAAGAATTTATTAAGTTCATTTCTTTGATTAACAGGAAGGTCAAAGAAGGCTAATTGATAAAAGGGAATTTCTAAGAGAACCAATTGAATCATTATAGCTCTTCCTGCCAAAGGTAACCATTTACCTTTCCATGAGGACATTCTATTTCTGATTTTCTCTATGGTGTGATTCCATAATGCAGATGATATTGACCCTATATCCAAATAAAGACCTAAGTATTTACATAGAAGAGTTCCTTTTTTTGAAATTCAAGACATTAATAATTCCTTGTTCGAGAGGAAGAGAAGTGTTAAAGAAAAAAACATCAGATTTCTCTTTATTAATTTCATGTCCTGAGGCCGATGCATACTGATCTAAAATATGTTTGAATTTTATACCTTCTTGAATGGAGCATTTTCCATATGGCATAGTATAATTAACGAATTGTTGATGGGTAGTGGAATCAACATTATTGGTAATTTGGATACCCTCAATTCTATTTTCCTCTTTAGCTCTATTTATAGCCCACCCTAGAGATTCAACCATGATGATGAAAAGGAATGGGGAGATCAGACCCCCTTGATGAATCCCCTCGATATTACAAAGAATCCTTGAAGGGGGCCATTAACCAAAATTGAGAACTTCAGGGAAGAGATGCAGGTAAAAATTAAGTTTACCCATCTCTTATGAAAACCAAAAGCTAGCAAACATTTCTGAAGAAAAGACAAATCTACTTTATCATAAGCTTTCTTTATATCTAACTTAATTAGCATACTCCACTTTTTATTAGTTTTAATTGAATACATTTCCTCATATGCAATAATAATTCCATCATAGATAGATTTTCCTGGGACAAAACCAGTCTTCTCCTCACTAATTATATCTGGGAGGAGTTTCTGAAGTCTACTTGCCATTGTTTTTGAAAAAAGTTTATATAGCGTATTGCACAAAGATATAGGTCTAAAGTCATTAAAATTTTCTAGTTTTACTTTTTTGGGATGAGAGCAATAAAAGTATTTTTAACCTCCTTTAAGATGTTCTCTCAATTCATAATACCATCCAAGGTAGCAATAACCTTATCACCTATACAACTCTATCATTTCTGGAAAAAAAAACAAGTCGGGAAGCCATCAGGACCTAGGGATTTGTCAGGTTTCATTTTCTTTAGGATATTTTCTACTTCCTCTTTCGTAAACATGGCAAGAAATTGCATATTTTTCTCCCTGGACATACTTTTAGGAATGCTATCTAAGATGCTATTTTGGTTGTCTATATTTAGCGTTCCATCGTTTTGATAAATTTCTCTGAAATAGCTTACCATTTCATTAGCTATGCCTTTAGGATCCTCAATTAAATTTTTATTATTTCCCCTTATGGAGGTAATCCTATTGATGCATCTTCGGTGCTTAGTGATATTATGGAAGAATTTGGTGTTTTTATCTCCTTTGGCCAGCCAAGTCTCTCTAGACTTTTATCACCAGAGGAATTCTTCCTTAGCCAGCACCTTCTCATAATTTTTTAATAATTTTTTTTCTTCTTCATAGAAATTAGTATCCATACCCTGCTCTAAAACCTTATCATTAAGGGTTTTTATTTATCTTCAATATTGATTTTAGTAAAAAATATGTTACCAAATTTTGATTTATTCCATGATTTTAGTGTTAGCTTAATAATTTTGATTTTATTAACTACTTGAAAAAGTTTAGAGCCAGAGATATCAATCTCATTTCACCATTCATTAATCATTTCTAAGAAGCCTTCACTCTTTAGCCACATCTGTTCAAATTTAAAAGGACAATTTTCTGGGCTTTTATCGCTAATGATATTAAGTTCTATAGGGAAATTGTCAGATCTAGATAGGGGTACAAATTTGGCAGATAATGTGAAAGGGAGCTAAGCTAAGTTATTCTTTAAAAAGAAATGATCCAATTTTTCTGCTATAAAACTAAAGCCCTTATGTCTATTGTTCCACGTAAACTGCACCTCTAACGTAGCAATCTTGCAAATATTATTTAGATACTAATCCAATCATTAAATTCTCTAGTAGCCCTAGAAAGATGGCCTACACCTCCTCTTTTTTCTGATAACTTTGTTATTGTGTTGAAATCCCCTCCAATAATGACTATGTCTTGACCAAATTCAAGCATTTTCTTTTCTATTTCATACCATACTCTTTCCTTGTCTATATTTTTTATAGGACCATATACATTTATAATACATAATTTTAATTCAGTACGTGAGCTAGTTATCAAGCCACAACATCAATTTTGGTCATCATCCAATTCTAATAGAGAAACCAATCTCAGGTCCCATATGATACCAACACCACATAAAGCTCCCAGGGTAGGTACACCCCATATTTCCTTAACACCTAGTTTCTTATTTATTTTTTGGATTCCTATTTGATTTATTTTCATTTCCTGTAAGAGAATTATATCTGAATTACTATTTGAAATACAGCGGAGGATAATCTGTTGCTTGTTATGGGCATTTAGACCCTTAGCATTCCAACTTAGGACATTCATAATTCCCTGGGAAGGAACTTCCCATTCCTTGCATTAAAGATATTAGTAAGTTTAACTTGTCATGCTTCTTCCCAAGCTAATGACCTCAACACTTGGGTTGATTTCCGACCACACTTCCTAATGATCTCAGCACAATCAGGGAGATCTTTTCCCAGTGGGGAGGAGTCAATGCCTAAGATCAAGTTGTCTTCTTTCGTTTGATTATCGTCCTCCTCCAGAAACTGCTCTAACTCATGTAAGGTTAAAAGGAACTTTGGCGCCAGACATTCCTTTATCAAAATCTTCCTTTGTCGATCAATTTCCTCTTTATCATAGATTTCCTCCGAAAATGTCTCCATTAGATCCTCCACTCAATCATCACACAAATATTTAGATATTATCCTAACTTCTCATTCCTTCTTACTTTTAGATTCTGTGTTTTCCACATTTGCATCGTGGGAGGGAATGGCACTGGTTATTGAAGCCAAGGATGAGGAATTCACATCAAGATCATTATTTCTTAAATCTACATATTCAATCTGGTGCCTCGAATCGTCAGAGTTTTGGTTATATACGGAGCATACCTTTATAACAGGGTGGTCTGAATCAAAATCCATAGATAAATTCCTCTTATCCAGAATATCAGTAACATCCAAATTTCCTTCCTTACTTAGAATCTCAATACCCCCAATGTTGGGAAGAAATTCAATGCCAAAAGTAACATTAATATCTGAATTCAAATTACCCGAGAAAATTGGAGAATGAGCCGTGCAATCTATAGTTTTCCTCCTGGTTCCTCATGGATCATCTTAGTTATACAAAGATCATTGTGAATACATTCTCTTTCCTCAAAATTGTAATCAATAATTTTAGGTTAAATAATGATCGACCCAGATTTGCAGGATACTTCCAAAGGAGTATTTAGTTTCTTATTAAGTTCCATACTAACAATAATGATTTTCTCTACATAAGCTTGATCGGAATCTACATAACCTTTAAATTTTCCTAATACATTGCCTATATCGCGAAGGGATTCATCATCAGAGAGTTCAATTGGTAAATTTTTAAGCAAAACTGTCTTCTCCACCATTAGGTTATCCAGTTTTGACGAGTTAAACAAGGGAGACCAATGCAAGGTAAAAAAAACCCAATATTTCTAAATTTCAGACAACCTTCAGACAAAATTTTCGCTTTCAATTCTTTGCTAGAGGAGTCCACATACAAAAAAATTTCCGTAAGAATAGTGATAAATACCTTATTATCTAACTGCTCTTTCAGCCATTTCGCAATCGTGCTTGCCGAAGCCCCTATTCCATTCCACCTGCAAAATAAGCCAAAGTCTGAACACAACTTTTGGATCCTTCCTACTAGATCATTTTTAATAACTATCTTGATCCTCTGATTAGGGTTAGTAGAAGTATAATCTTTACTATTCTTAAACATTTGTGAAGATTTCTTTGCCTCATTATCCATTTCCTTTTGTAAATCTTTGAATCTTTTTAATACCCTTATCGGCTATAATCGAGGAATAGGAGGTTTTGGCAAGGTTTGCACAGGCAATAGCCTCTCCTGTGGAAAAACCCCAGAGGAAGCTTTGGGGAAAAAGGCATCAGCACGGAGAACTTATTTGAAGTTTTGATTGTGAAGGAAGCGACACAAAAATGTTTTTCCCTAAAATGAGAGCCAGTAATAAAATTCCAATCATTTTTCCCTGAATCCAAAGGGATTTCCAGAGAGCTATGAAAATTACCAGCACCCCTTTCACCCAATATAGCATACTTCATTTTTGTGAAAAACTGAATCTGTTCATCAAGAGTATCCACTATGAAAGATTTGTTTCGCGAGTGCAAACGAGAGCGAAAAAGCAGAGACATTGTTAATTATTGGCTACATATTGTGAAAAAACAAAATGAAAATTTTATGAAAGAATATAATTAAATTATAATTCTTATTAAACCTTAATGGTTATCTTAATTTTACCCTAACAATAAATATAATTGAATGCTACATTATATCGTTATTGTAATCTTAAGTGAACCATATATGTTAACCCAAAATAAATTGTAATTCTTATGAAATCTTAATCTTAATCCTAATCCTAATCCTAATTTTCGCCCAATGGTTATCATAATTGAACCCTCCATCATATCCTTATTGTAATTGAACCCTATACATTAACCCAAATTAAAACATCATGTGCTTGAGGTATATCCGATAAGGATATGATGTAGGGTTCAATTAAGATTATCCTTAATTGAATAACTTTATAGGAGATCACATTTAAGTTATCCTTGTCGCGACATGAAAAAGGCATCTTTTAGAAACCAAATATTATAGGATTTACGGTTGTCGTGGCATGACCCTTTTTTAGACCGAATTTTATAGGATTTACGGTTACTTGTCGTGGCATGACCTTTTTGAGACCGAATATTATAAAGGCCTCTCCTCCTCGTGCCTCTTAAACACAATGTTAAGGTCATATCTAATTTGTTCAAAATGGTCCAAATTTTGCTCACGTCGCTCATTCCGCCTCCCAACTATATTACTAAATCTCGAGGGGGAATTTCCATGAGAGCGCACGGTTGTTTGCCTCTTCAAAATTACACAAGTGCAAAGAATCTGTGTATTTTTCAATCTCGCTCTAGTTTTTAAACTGATATAATTATTTTCAAAGAACGCAATAGTGAATAGTGATTTTTTGGACAGCACAATCTTAATATTATGTCCTCTCTTCTTTTTTTTTCTTCTAAATTTGATTCACTTATTTCTTTAACCCCATTTGGTTGCAGTAATTAGGAATTCCTCGAAATCTGTAATTTTGGAATTTGTTCAATTTTGGAAGATATAAATCTTGGAAATGGTTTCTAGAATATGAGCCGGAACCATTTGGTTCACGTGGAAAATGAGTGAGAAGCATTTTCCGAATGGGCGATGAAGCTGCAAAAGCATTCCAAATGCTCAACAGAAGAATTTCTATACGCATCGTGGTGGACAAACTCCCTTTCTCTTCCCACAAGCTTTTTGTAGCATTAGAAGGAGCTCATTTCAATTACAATTCCAATTTGAATTCCAATTCCAGGTTTTTTCAAGAAGATTTAAATGCTCATTTTGGGGCAAAATTAGAACTAGAAAATCCTTATTCCATTTTCATGGGGTCGACACAAACATCGAATTTGGCAAATCCATAATTTGTTAATTCTAATTCCATGTCAATTCCAGCAACCAAATGGGTCCTAACAAGAGCTCGTTTGGTAGCTAGAATATGCCTAAAAATGGCATTATCTAATTCCTAGTTTTGTTTCTTCCATGTTTGTGTCCATCCAAAAAAATTAGAATTGGAATTTCAAAATTCCAATTTTGCCCCAAAATGGGCATATGCATCTTCCACCCAAATAGGTGGAATTCCAATTTTTATAAACCAAATTTAATATGTTGTGGGTCTGTGACATGTCACCATTGAATATTCATAAGGGTAGTTCATATTATTTAAGAGTGGTGGTTTCAGTTTTACGAAGGCAAATATAATTATAGCTCTATCACATAGATACGCCCACAAGTAAATAAATGCCTAGCGTTTCTATTAGGGAACAAACTCATTCATTCTATCACCTATGCTTAGTGTGATGGGATAACATTCCTGTTGGATGTGGTCTTGGCAAGAATGACTTAAAAAATTCATTAATGCTTGGTGTTACTTTTATTTAGCATATGTACTCAATTGTTTCTTCCCTTGTCAGCACTATTCTACTATATTATTTGATCTGTATGGTGCATTTTTTAAAGGTTGTTGCTAAAGGTTTTGTTTTTAAAAATTAGGAAGACTACTGCGTAAATGAATTGGCCAGAAATTTTTTAAGTGACGTGCACATTAACTAAGGCTGTGTGTTGAAGTTTTTAAGCTCAGGTGGTGTTTTCTTGTTAATAAAGATGAGTGTATGAAGAAATGTTTTGCTACTGAAGAGAGAAGAGAATGAGAGTTAAAATAGATATCCAACCATGTGTCTTCAGGAGGGGTTGTTTTTTTTAGTGGGTAGTTTTTTTTTTCAAAGTGTTTAGTGTATCAATTACTTTAATAGCATACAACTACTGTGTGGATGTGTATGAAAGGTGTAATGTTCATGGTTGTGATAGTGTGTACCTTTTTCTAATGTTGCGTTTGAAATAAGGAAGAAAAATTATCCAACATATCATAAAATGTATCTTCTTAGTCATCTTCTGGGTGAATGAAACGGGTCCAGCCCATTTCCCAAAAATTATTTTTCAGGATAAGTATCTTCTAAAATTTTAGCATCTTCTAGAATTGACGTTATCTAGCATTTGGTATTCCAGCAACCAAATAGACCCTAATAAAAGTAAAGGTTATTAATAAACAACATATTTTAATTACATATTAAATATTAATTTTCTATATATAAATTAAAAATACTTGATTTTATTTATTTTTTAAAATAAAATCATATATTTATTTTTTAAATTCTAAAAAGTATTTGTAAGTTTAATTAATTTAAATTAAAACTTAGTATAATTTAATTCTTAATCACTTCAATTTTTTTTTTTTTAAATGAAAAAATAATCTATCATAATAATATAATAAATTAAATATAAGTATCAAATAATAATTTAAACTTATAATTTTTTTCTTATAAAAAAGAAAAAAGTGGCAAGTAACTGAACTTTATTTTATAATATAAATGAAATGAAAAGTACAAAGATGCGAGAGACATGGCTTTAGTCCTTGCCTTTAGTAGGAAACTAATGTTTTTGGTGCACTGGGGATTCGAGAATCATGCATCCTCCATTTATCCTACGATCTAGGTAAATCTTTCTATTAATGTGATTTTGATTTTTAGTTTCCTTTTTCTATTGGCTGGCCTCTTTTTGTCCCAATGGTATTTTTTTCTTTTCCTTTAAAAAAAATAGCTGAAAAATACGATGGTGCTATGTAAGAATGGAAATTTGAATAACGTGGCAACTTTTTGTTTAGAGTCCATGTGCCGTGGCTGTGCTTCCACATGTTTCACACTCTATAAATATGGCAATGGGAAAATGTGGAATCATTATATTACATGCAAATTATTTGATATTCACCTGTAATGTGTGATTCTGCTTACTAAATTTCTTGCTTGGCTATGCAGTCTCATTTTTTCATGGATAAATCTTGACATTTTATTCTTTCTTTCATGGTTTATCAGTTGTTGTCAGTTTTTTCATCTATTCATTAATTGGCTAAACTAGTACATGTTTGGGTTGTAATCTCATTTGTTTTATAAAGTTGAATCCAACATCCATTCTTTGGTCTATAGTCAAGCCCATCTATATCAATTTATATTTCCCAATCCCATATATGTAGCCTTTGTGAACCCAGGGTATGTGGGATTGTTGATTTCTTTTCTAGAGCCTTTCTATTTTGATTAGTTTAGAGGATTTAAATCATTTGGGTGTCAGAAATTTTTACTCTCAGATTGCGTTTACTATGGATGGATTGAAGCAACAACTATAGTGAAATTGGTTTTGGTTTGTCACATTTAAAAAAATATGGTTCTTGCAAATTGTGCCCCTTACTTCTTATCAGCTTTATCAACAATAGGGTATAATTTTATGCAAAAACTTGAGGTAAGTCACTTGTTCTGGGAATCAGAGAATCATTTCAGTCAAATATAATTCATACAAATTGACACAATTGTGAAGTAATTCAAGGATTAGACATGCAATATGTTTTAAGTGGATTGGAGAACTTAAGACTCAGAAATAAAATACTGGTTTGTGAGATTAGGCTAGGAGAGATGAAAATTTATCATTTTCTTTATTTTCTTACGAAGAGATAACCTACCACATTGATGGATTCCATCGGGATAATAGACACATAAGTTAATTGATGTTTTGTAAAAAAACTAACGATGGCAAAGAGGTTGAGATGAGAGGCAAAGGAGAAATTGATGCAAATGTAGGGGAAATATAAGTATTTTATGTAGACCTTTAGGATATGTAACAATAGTAGTAAAAATATTTCTGGAGAATAAATTGGCAAACTGAACGGTAGAAATATTTTTTGAAGCTTGATGTTTTTTGCGGGTTAGTGCCATGGTTGGTTTAAAAATCATCACGTCAATGTTCTATTAATAGTATATTTGTGAATGGGTAGATACGTGTTACTATAATCTATTTGAGCAATTCAAGGTTTTCACAAGTATTACAACAAATTTTAGCTAAAATTGGAAGGCGTGCAGTTTCTACAAGTCAAGCTCATGCTAACTTAACTAACAACAAACTCAACTAAAATTCTTTAATCTACTGTTACCTCATTTCATACACAACTGTGGAAAGGATGTTGAAATGTTCTCTATTTGGATTCAACTTTTTCTATTGATTTGGAGTGGGGTGTAGCAGTAAATTTTCTAGTTTAGATACTTCAATTTCTTAGATAAATGAGTCCATAGAATCGCTAGAGAATCTATTAAAATCGTTCAGTATGTTGCTTTTATGAAGTTGCTGAGTTTTAGTATTGCTATAAATGAACATGTGTGTTGACTCTGTGAAGGGAGAATAATTGTAGCGATATGATTTGTTTTCTGATAGATTTATAATAGATAATATTTGGTGAAAATAACTTTTTAATAAATCATTTTTATAATTACTCATATGAGTTTTTTATATTTCATATAGTATTCAAAAGATTATATATGAAATCATCTAAATATATTTTTTAAATAATATTTTGATTATATTCAGATGTCTATTATCAAAAAGAGGAAAATTGTTGATAAATCACTAAGTGTGATTTACACACTCAAATGTTGAGATGGAACATTCATTAAAATAAAAAAATTAAATCTTAAAATACACTCAGCTATTTACCCAACCATAAAAATATAAACGAAGATTCTAGACAGTAACCTAATCCACTTCCTTAGCTGAAATAAAAAGATTGACCCAGTACATCGGTGTAGCATCCACTGATAAACATGTCTTCTAGTATGGCCTGTTTCATGTGAAATTGGTTATCTGGGTACATTCACATATCATATGCAAGGATACAATCATTTTCATGAGTTTGAAGTAGACCACGATCATTCTTATATAGATTGAACCCATAATTTTGAGTTTAGTCTGACACTATTGGCTTCCTTTGATAAACAAAATTTAACCTTCAAAACATTTTTTCCTAACAATGTCCGAGGACAAACCTGAATTGGGGTGCTCCATTATTTAAAAATCATGATAGGGTGACCTCTTGGGAAGGCATAAAGATTCACCGCTATCATCATTACCTATGCGATGAATGCACATTCTGCTGGTTCGAGGCTACCTCAACATTTGGGATTTTAGAAAAATAATGCATATATTTTATTCTTACATATTTTGTTCCTCTATCACTTGATTTAATCCATACAATGCAAATTCTTATATTTTAATTTTCTCTAATTTTATATTTCCTATCAAGTGGAACATGTAAATTATTATTTTTTTAACGATGAGAGTCAATACATATTTAACTGTATTTTTACATACGTGGAAAGTTTATAAATATCTAGTTTGTTGATTCATCATAATTTTACTATTTCTCTTTTCTATCATATTTGATAGAATCAAAAGTTTTTTCTGAATCCAATCCAATCAATTTGTTGTAATCCTATATCTGCAACAAAGCCAAAATTAACTACCTTTCTGTGGACTGATGCAGTATGTCATTCTAAACAAACTTTTCTTATCGATCTTTTAGAAATTACCTTAGTTTATAAAATTACATATCATAACTAATTTCTTTAGACTAGGAAATTGTTCATACAAAGTTATTCCAAAACAATTTATCGTCCTTTGAAAATTTTCCCTTTTTCATATGTTATAGCTACTTGAAAACTGATCACAGATAATAATAATAATTACATCCAGCTGAGATTGGACTACATATTTACTATACACATCTAAGTTTAGCTATTTTGACTGTTATTGAAGTTCGTTTCCTTTAAAGAGTTTAAATCTTTCCATACCAGTATTATCTACCCTACAACAATCAATAGTGATGATAGATTTTTAGTTGTAGTTTTCTAGTCATTCTGGAACATGACAATAGAGGAACATGTTTAGGTGTTTAATCTCTTACTCTGATATTGCTTTGGCCTGATACTATGATTCATGCTAAGAATTAGTGCACTATATGCAGGAGTCTATTGTATATCCTAGCTTGCTAGTTCTACGGTGTGTGCCAATAAGCACATCTTTATTGATTTTTTTTACATAACTTTTTAGATTCCTGAACCTTACAATGACTTGTCTTCTCAATGCAATTTTGAATGCTAACATAAGATTAGTGTTATTCCTTTATATAAATTCTTGGGTCAGTTCTACCATCCTTCAATGCATCCAACACTAATACATGTACACATAATCCAAAAACTAACAAGGTTTCAGACTTGCTGGTTATGTTAGCTTAGTGATGTTGTTTCTAGGTGAAACCATTAACATTGACATAATTGGAAAATTGAAATCCAAATGAAGCAATGAAGAAAAATTATACCAGGACCGCTACGTACTCCTTGGCAACAAGATCAATAATCCCCCAATATATCTGGGGTACAGGGATTGGTCATAATCATTCGTTAACTAATAAATAGAGTATGCTCTGAAGGGCTAACCTCTTCAAATATTGTGCCTAGCTATTGCCTGAGATGAAAATTGTCTCATGCTTCACTCAACAATTTGTTAGGAATCATGCGTTATTTTAGTATTTTCTTACCCTTAAAGTATCTTAAGTTTCTTGAGCACTATACGGAAGCCATATTAATGTTGGCTATTCTTTCTAAAGAATATTGACATATTGGTTTAAGTGTACTTGTAGAGAGAATAGGATATGTCATTTTCTACATCATTCTCATTTAATAGTTTTATGTATGTTGGTACATGGCATGTTAGGAATCATGAGTTATTTTACTATTATCTTACCTTTAAAGTATCTTATGTTTCTTGAGCACTATACATATGTCATATTAATGCTCGCAATTATTTCTAAAGAATGTTGACATATTATTGTCAAGGATGTTGATGTGAAGATAAGTATTTATTATACTTGAATATTACATTTATCTACTCATTGTAGTCTATTTCCCATCTGTATTTCTATATGTACTATAAGAGCTATTTTATTTGATCTTTTCTGGGGATACTCTTTTAGGAAAAGTAGATTGATATCAGATTCAGAGGGAGTCTGACAGTTCAAGAGTTCTCACAATTAAGAAGATTGATATCAAATTTAGAGGGAGTTTGACACTTTATCCTAAGCAATCTTGGATGAAAAGATCAACAAATTGACATCTTCTCAATGAGTTCTTCTTTGTGAGAGAAGTTCGAGGGAAAATACCTTATTTCCACCCTCTACGCTGAGGCATGGTGGATGTCATGTGTGTGACTCCATATTTTTAATGGGCCTATCTCCTTTGTACATCATGAAAACATGACAACTTCAAAATGATTATCACTTGTATTTGTAAAAGTTATTGGAAGGTGACGAGATTACAAAAACTTGACCTTCTATTGTGATAGATATAGATTATGATGTGTGAAATAGATCCTGATAGATGATATCTTGTGTGGTAGATTAAGTTCCTTAAATAGATCATGGCCTTCTATTGTGATGGAAATCTTATGATTTCTGAGACAGATCATGATAGATTATATCTTGCATGGTAGAGTAAGTTCCTTAAATAGACCATCAATGTTCCTGTGGTAAGTATCGTTGAGGATACATTTGCACATTACAAATGAACATTTTTTAGTACTTGGTGAATATCATGCGACTTGATATTCTAATTCCATTACTCCTGATATCATGAGCTAATATCTAATGTTGCATATCTTCTAATCAAATATATTCTTAAACATGTCATTCTTGATATTACACTAAGGTAATATCATATCCTGTGTTTATCCTCCCTAGCTAAGAGGGAGTGTTGTTTTTTTGTGTATATATATAGTTACATAATCAATCATCATTATATTAGTCACATAATAATGAATAGACATGGCCCATGAAGGGACATGTCTCTCCTTGCCTCATCCTAAATCTAAATGCAAGAGAGATCGTTGCATTTGGAAAACACAACAAATAAAGAGTGCTATTATATTTGCAGCTATCCTAAACCTTAATAGGTGCATTCTATCATGTTAATAATGTTTAGCCTATTTACTATTGAGGAGGCTAGGAATATGTCATTTCAATAACTGAATATGAATGTGAATGAAGTTTTTTCCCTGTCAATTTCTGCAAATATGCAGAGAGATTGCCTTGAGTATCTGAGAAATGATGGAACATTATTTTATTTGCTTGTTTGAGCTGATTCCATTGTTTTGGATGGGGATTACATTACATATTTCATTCTTTCTTGTTTTGGATGAATTGCATTACATAGTTCGTTCTTTCTTTCTTTACTAAGCTAAAGCTTTTATCCTACTTAATTGGGTACTGCTCTGAAATCTGCATACACTTTGAAACTAGCGGTGATCAAGGTGCCTTTTTGGGTTTTTCTATCACCCTCATTGACTTGATTTTTTCAACGTCAATATTTTTTTCTTTCTTTCTTTGTTCACTAGTCAAAGGTACTTATTTATGTGACGAGGCTTGAAATTTGAGGTTCACCCTTATCTATCATATGATTTTTAATGACAATTTGGTCATTTTACGTTTGACAAAAATACTGATTGTATTTTTTTTTTAAATTATGAATAATTTATATTAAATTCTTTTGAATTTAAATATTTTTATCATTATAATTAGTAATACATACTAAATATAATACTTTTTTATAAATAATGCAAATTATCTAATTATTGTTTTAAAACATATTATTATAAATACAAAAAATCTTAAATTAACTAAAAAGCAAAAATGATTCTAAATTAATATAAATATAAAATGATAAAAAGATTCTAAATTCATATTAAAATATTGTAAAATTTAAAAACATCTGTATCTTACAATTTTAAAATATTCTAAATAAACTCACACTAGATCATAAGTATTATAAGATAGCAAAGAATATATATATATATTATGAAATAAAGTAAATCAACGAAAAGTGGAACTTCGAATTGAAAACGTAAACTTTTGCTGTTATTCGCTAAGGGCCCGTTTGGTTGGGGAATAGGAAAATGAAACAAATCATGGTTATCTATAGCCTGGTTATGCAAACCGTGGTTTTCATTTTTTGGGACTGTTTGGTTGCCCTGGAATATGGATTTGTAAATCCACATTCTCTGTTTGGTTGTCAAACTGAAAATAGGAATTGGAATTTGTGAAATTCTCATTCTCTATTTGGTTG
>MU227539.1:756963-787628 GCA_018584345.1 Thuja plicata | reverse complement strand
ACGTTTTAAACTAAAAACGGCCAGGAAACTTACAAATTAAGGTGCAAAAATGCCAAAAACGTGAAGACCAACACTTGAGAAGAAACTCAGAGACACCAAATCGCGCAGGAAGAGGAACCAGAGATATAGAGAAGGCTTGGCATCCAGTAAACTCCACGAACACGCCACGCCACCAAAACCCTTCCACAAAAAATGTGAATATCTGCGGCTGCGAAAATGGGGTTTTCATTCCCAAAACACGTTTTTGCCCGGACCCGACGGGAATAGTAAATTTGTTTTAATTTCACCACATAACCGTGGATTCCAAAGTGATTCCACCTCCTGAGGTGGAATTGCGAAATCCACGTTTTCAGTCAAATGAGGATTTCGAAATCCACATTCTCATTCTTACAGAGGGCATCCAAACAGGGAATTGCACCCCATAACCGGGTTATGCCGCCCATAACCCGGTTATGGGGTGCAACCAAACGGGCCCTAAAAATATGTCATGTTTTAAGGCACGCATAAACTGAAGATGGAAGTGACTGATTAAGATTATTGTGAATTAGAGTATGTATTGTATGTCTGGAAAAATATCCTAAAACTAAAATTTATGGAAGGATGTTTCTCAGTCTGAGGCGTTCAACATTATCCCCAGCATCTACAGCTTGCGTATTCATGCACACGGGAGACAGGAAATGTCTGCGATATTTGACGAGCCTTGCTACAAAATTTGGAGACAATGGTAATTGTTGTATTCAAAACTCGCAAGTAGTATTGAAAGAATATCAGATACTAAACATAAAATGTATCTTTTGCAGTGCCGGGCATGTATCCAGTGGATGTAACAGAGCGCTTGAGAGCTGTGGATAATGCTGAACGCCTCGGACTCGAATGCCATTTTCATGTAGAGATTAAACAAGCAATGGACTATGTGTTCCAGTAGGTAATAATATCCCCTGTTTTGATTTTTCCAATGAAAGTCTAAATTATTGATGCTATTTTGACACCTAGCTTTGGAAACGTATGGTTATAGGTACTGGAGTGAAAGAGGCATTGCATTTGGAAGGGAAAACCTGGTTCATGATATTGATATTACAGCCACTGCCTTCAGGCTTCTCAGAACTTTCGGCTAAACTGTAATGAAGAAAATAGATGCATTTGCAAAAGATTACTTGGCTGAGTTCCTGCAAAGCGAGATGTTTTCTCAGGCGAAGGCTGTCAAGGAAAACCTTCGCCAAGAGGTTCTGCGAACTGTTGCATTCTCTGAATTTTTTCAACTGCTATTTACTACTGAACATAATAAAATAAATTCTTATTTGCAATTTTCTGAATATGCTTTGTCTGCTGAATGGAATAGAAATATGGCAATGTTGATGGCTAGAAATCACATAGTAGCGTTTGATCCCGATGACTTATGGCTGGGGAAGACATTATATCGGTAAATTTAACTGTATTCATTTAATTACATTTGAACTGTATCTAGTACCCATACGGCTAATCCAGATTGACTGTAATGCACGCCGTATAGGTTGCAAAATACGAGTAACGACAAGTACATAGAATTGGCCAAACTCGACTTCAACCGCATTCAGGCTAGCCATTTATAACTGTCGTCTTTTATGCTGCAGATGGTATCCATTAATAATCGAGCAACTGCCAGAGGAGATGAAAATAGTATTCATGGGGATCTATAATACTCTCACCGATATATCTGAACGAGTAAGGGAGGTTCAAGGTCGTAAATACTTTTCAATTTTCATGGATTTCGCCTTTCTCATTAAGAAAATTATAGCTCAAATATGCCTTCATTTATATTGTGGCCTGTTTTCGTTAGCTATGGTTTGTTTATGAATTGCCTGCTTGAAATCAATTCAGATTTTAGTTGAGGAAGAAGGGAATTATAATCTAACAAGATTTGTTTGTCTGTTGCGGGATTCAGTCGTTAAATCTGTTATTCAGTCACGCAAAAGAAAGACAGTGGATGGAAAGCAGTTATTCACCATCGTTAGCTAAATAGTGGGTGAATACCCAAGAATCGATATCACTGAAGACGCCTATTCTTCAATATTTTCTACTCGAGACATTCTTCCTAATCAAATTCTTGAGAAGCTCGACTTTTTCGATCTCGTCAGTCAGACAGGGCGTCTTAGAAACGATGTTAGAACTTTCCAGGTTATCCACTCCTTTCATTTTAACCGTTTTGAAACACGTTTTAATATGTTGAAGACCTAAAGTCTATTTTATATTGTGGTAATTTAGAGGGAAAGAGATTACGGAGAATTGGCTTCATTCGTAAAATGCTACTTAAACGAGCATCCTGGATGTGCAGAAGAAGACGCCCTGAATTCCATGGAGGGAATGATTGAAGAAGCACTTGCTAAATTGAACTACCACTTTCTAATGCGTGCAGACATACTCAAGCATTGCAGAACACTTCTTTTTAACACAACCAGGATAATGCAAATGGTTTACAGGAAGCAAGACAACTTTCTAAATGCCGCGAAGGACCTTGAAGATTTCATTAAAAAGTCTTTATATGAACTAATACCGTAACAAATTTCCTTCTGTTATAGGGGATCTTGAAATTCCAAGCCTCAATGAATGTTCCATCAAAAAATAAAATGTTAGTCCTAATAATATTAAACTAATGCATCACTGCTGTAGAAACAGGTGCAGTGAACATATTATATGTGATGCAAGGCCATCCACCAAGTAAGACATGTAGACCAAAAGAGGATCTTTCATTCAAATTCAATTGGTTTACGATAGGATATATGCTTGAGTTCAATTTGTAATAAGTTACCCCATGTTGTAACCCAATGTTCTGGGTAAGTGATTTATAAGCCACTCTAGACATATAGGCACTAGGTGATTCAAGAGCATCCTAGGATTCTTTGCAATCCTGTATCAAGCAAAATATGTTTCCTTTTGGAGTTTGGTAGCTTTGAGGAGTCCTCAGTTGAGTACTCGGTCTCCTGTTGATCAGTGGTTGGTGGAGTCGGTGACTAAGCTCGGTGGTGTTGCTCGGTACTTGGTCACTTCTGGTGACTCGATGCTTTGTGATTTCTACTTGGTTGTTTCTTCGAGTAGGTTCGATTGGCTAGGTTCTGCATTGTCGATTGGTCTCTGTTCCTCGGCAGTCTTCCCACAGACCTAGGTTTAGTTTATTAAATCTTGAGGCCGACTTTGTGTATTTAATGTGGGTCACGACATTTAATTTGGATCTCTCATTGGGGATTTTGTGGACCTAAATCTAGGCCATTGGCTTTTCCAATGTTAGATATTGTGGATCTTATAGGCCAACCTGTTCGTTGCCTCTTGCATTTAAGTTGTATTATGTTCTTAGCTTAGGGCATCAGATTTGATTTGGGGATCTGAGTGTTAGATTTGAGAAGTTGTGTAGTGAGTTGTATGTTTTGGGAGAAGGTCAAAGGCTTGATGCTTACAGAAGATCAGTGATAGATCTTAGAGTTATATCTTTGTAATTGGCCGTAACCGGGAAGGCCTTACAGTTTGGCATGTTGGATGTAATTGATTACCTATGATAATATAAAGCTGCATGTTGATTATATTTATGCGTTATTGGTTGTTTCCATTGTTATGGTTGTTAGCTGCAATTTTGGACAATCCATTCTTCGATCCTCTGAGCTTGACTGCTTCAAATGGTATCAGAGCTTAGTTTTGATCACTGGAGAAAGAGATAAGTTTCAATCACTGGAGAAGGAGCTAGGTTTTCAATCATAGGAGATTGGTGGATCAAAGATGTCTCCAAAGATAACCCGCGAGATCATAGAGGAAGAACCTAAGGTGGAGTTCAGTCTCGAAGATTTCTGAGCTTTACAAAAAAAAGTGCAAGATCTGCAGGAAGAGTTTCAAAGAAAGAATGCATCTAAAGAACACCGAGGTAATGGTGAATAATTTGAAGAAGAAGGTGATTTTGAAGAAGCTTTAGAAGATGTATGAGATCCAGAGGAGGGTAGATTTCTAAGAGCTGTATCTAAAATAGGGAAAAGACCTAAGAGAAAAGTTTCTACAATTGCTAGAAACCTTAGGCCAGAAGAGTTGATCGATTGGATTAATGAGATGGATGAATACTTTGAGTATGAAGAAGTAGAAGATCCTGATAAAGTTTGGTTTGCAAAGAAAAAGCTAAAGGTCATGCAAACATATGGTGGAGAGAAGTTCAAGTGGAATGAAGTTGGAGAGGTAAAGACAATATCATCAGATGGAACCGAATGGTTGAAAAGATAAAGAAGGAATTCATTCTGGTGGATTATGAATTGGAGATGTTTAAGAAGATGCAAGGTTTGAGGCAGACAAAAAAATCAGTGCAAGAGTATACTGAGGACTTCTATAGGATTATGATTAGGACTAGTCATTTGGAAGCTGATAAAGAGAACGTTGCTAGGTATTTTTATGGCTTGAGACCTAGTATTCAAGAAGAGTTACTTATTGTTCAGATGACAACAATAGGAAATTATTATCAAATGACATTGAAGATTGAGGAGAAGCTAAACAAGAAGTTTGAAAGTAGACAAAATAACAAAAATTGAGGTGATAAGACTAATGAAACAACTACTGAGAGTAAGGTGGTGGAGAATCCTAAGCAGACTGAGGTAGGATCTAGTAGTAGTCAAACCACTAAGGATTACAATCATGGGTATGGAAGGAGATGAAGAAGTGATTTCATTGGTACTTGTTTTCAGTGTGGTGAAAAGGGACATAGATCTTTTTCATGTCCTCAAAAGAAGTTTACCCTCACTGTCGAGGAGAGTCTAGTGAATACTGTAGAAGAAGGTGAAGTTATGATGACAAGGAGATTAGCTACATGTATCAATGAACCAATGTAGAGAAGGTGTTTTTTTAGTACGAGATGGAAGTGCAAGGATACGGTATGTAATGTCATAATTGATGGTGGAAATTCTGAGAAATTTACTTCATAAGAGATAGTTAGTAAGTTAAATTTGGAAATGAGGAAACATCATAATCCTTATCAGATTAGTTGGATACAAGATGTTCCTAAAGTTAGGATTGAGGAGAAATTCTTTGTTAATTTTAAGGTTGGATCCTATTATGATGAGATATTATGTGATGTGATGTTTATGGATGTTTGTCACCTATTTCTTGGTATACCTTGGCAATATGATAGATATATTATTTTTGATGGGAATGCAAATACCTATGTCTTTAGGAAGGGAGGTTTCATGTATAAATTGGTACCTTTGCAAGAAGCATGGGTTGAGAAATGTGGGGTCATTGGATGTTATTCGAGTGACATTGGCAGAGTTGATGAACCTATTCCTACGGGTGAAAGGAAGGATAATTTGAAGGGAAACGTTAAAGAGAATGAAATCTCTAAGGAAACTTGAGAGAATAGGAGACAAATGTCATTTCTGACTAAGGTGGTGGAACAGATGTTGACACTAGTGACACACAGAGATGCAGATGATACCGAGTCGATTATTAAGTCTGGTGAGGATGTGGCTCCCCAAAATATTGATGGTATTAGAAGTGCATTGAGAGAACAACAGAAGGCAGAGGACAATCAAATTCAGCTATTGTCAGTTATAGGCAAGAGATATGAGAAAAGTACAGGGCAAATGAACTTGCCAAAATGGGATAATAGACAAAGTAAAGACAACATCAAATGAGGGAGAAGATGAGATATGGGTTAAGAACAAGTATCAAATACTTTTTTGGATTCCCTTAAGATGTTCATAATCTCCTTTATGGGAATCTCTTATTTACCTAGGATGTCTGATACAGGAGCATCCTAGGATTCTTGGCAATCATGTATCAAACAAAAAATGTTTACTTTTGGAGTTTGGTAGCTTTGAGAAGTCCTCGATTGAGTACTCGGGTGCTCGATTTCCTTTTGATCATTGGTTGGTCAAATTCGTTACTAATCTATATGGTGCTCTACTCGGTGGTGTTGCTCGGTTACTTTTGTTGACTCAGTTAATGTTGGTGACTCGATGCTTTGTGCTTTCTACCAAGTTGTTTCTCCTAGTAGGTTCAGCTGGCTCAGTTCTGCGTTGCTGACTCATCTTTGTTGCTCGGTGGTCTTCTCACTGACCTGCATTTAGTTTATTAAATATCGAGGCCGACATTGTGTATTTAATTTGGGTCATGACATTTAATTTGGATCTCACATTGGGGATTGTGTGGAACTAAATTTGGGCCGTTGGCTTCTCCAATATTAGATTATTTGGATCTTATAGGCCAATGTGTTGGTTGCCTCTTGTATTTAAGTTGTATTATGTTCTAAGATTAGGGAATCAGAATTGAGTTTGGTATCTGAGTGTTAGATCAGAGAAGTTGTGTAGTGAGTTGTATGTTTTGGCAGAAGGTAAATGACATGATGCTTGCAGAAGATCCTTGATAGATCTTAGAGTTATATCTTTTTAATTGCTCATAACTGGGAAGGCCTTGTACAGCCTGACATGTTGGATGTAATTGATTATCTATGATAATATAAAGGTGAATGTTGATTGTATTTCTATTTTATTGATTGTTTCCATTGTTATGGTTGTTGGTGGCAACTTTGGATAGTCTAATCTTAGACCCTCTGAGCTTTACTACATCACTAGGGGTCTATGAAAGCTCTAAGATGTTTTCTATTTATCCTTAGGTGTTTTGAAATTTTTTTGGTCGAGCACTTACACCCATGTGTTTGGGTTTTCTATAATGTGTGAAAAGTGCAAAAATTGCAAAAGATGTAAATGTTGCATAATGCTACTTTTCAATGTAATGTTGCAATATTTTGGAAGTTGGAAGGCCAACGGTCATAACTCTTCATTTCCTATTATGAACTATTGGGAAAAATGTTTTGATGCAACCACACCCAAATTCTAGGGTGGGTTGATGAATTTTTAAAGTTTTGACACTTTCACAATAAGATTTACTGTGAATTTCCTATATTTTCTCTACATCTGCACTTGTACATTCTTGTACGGATTCATTTTGAAGAAATACCAGTTACAAAAGTTGCAAACATGTTCTAGCTTTTGTTTTCAATTGGTTTGGAGTGAATTAGTCAAGGGGAATGAGAGTTAGGGAAGATTTTTTAGATACAACTAGGAAACCCTACCATACCTAGGGTTTTGTAAAGTTTCACTCATATACTACAAAACCACCATGGGAAAAATCTAAAAAACTTGTGTTTGTAAGGTGTGAGAGTGTACTTTAATATTATTGTAGTATTAATGTGGGAGATGACTAGTGGGGTGTTGTGCAAGTGAAAGATTGGGATAGGAATCGTCATGTTACTGTCCAGTCAAGCAAAATAGTTAGCATAACTTCAACAAATTGTGAATTCTATGTATGAGACTTTGTATTTTGTCTATTTTTACATCCTCCTTGGAGTCCAAAATGGTGTGGTAGTCTAACTATACCTTTGTGGACCACTTTTTTTTGTAAAAGTGACCTAATAGGGCTATTAGGCCTCATAGATGCTCGTAACATTTGGGTCCCTGAACTTGGAGTCAGGACATGCGAGTTTGGGGTTCCGAGTATCTCCATAAAGGGTACTTGGTTATTTGGTTTTCTTAAATGATCCTATAGAAAGTTTAGGAGGTAACCTCATAAAACTCTCTGATTAGGGATACTAGCCTTTTGTGTTTGGATTACTAAGGAGTGAGTGTAGAGCTTGAAAATAATGGTTGTCTTGACACTAAAAGCCTCATATGACCTTAGTAATGTCTCAAAAGAATGAATCCATAATTGTTAGAGTGATTATTAAAGTTTGAGAAGCCATTCATTTGGAGAGAGACCTATTAATGGTACTAGAGAAAAACAAGATGAAAGGAGTGATGATATGGTGTTAGAGCCTTTTGGAAGAATTTGTGTTCTAGTATGTTGACCCTATTTTGAGATCTTATTTTGATACCATGGGCTCTGCATCAAATTGGTATCATAGCATAGGAGCATCTTTTTGGGAAAAAGGATCTAAAAATAGATGGCAGACGAAGAGGGAGAAGAGATCCTGACAACGATGACTAATGTGGAGTTATCTGAGTTGGTCAAGGTACAAATGGCACAGAGTAGAGAAATGATGGCTGGGAATAGAGCCATGAGAGAAGAGATAGAGAAGTTTAAGAGAAAAATAGAGAAGAAGGATGGGGGCTCTAGTGAAGATGAGGAATGGGATGAAGATGAGATCCTAGGGCAGGAAGAGATGCTAGTTCACGAAGACTAGAGACCCTTTATCAATGCCCTAAAGTCTTTAGAAAGAAGGAATTTAGATACGAACACAGAACTGCCAATGTTTGTAGGTAATATGGAACCCGATTTGAAATCATGGATTGGTTAGACTCCCTGAATAGTTTTTTTTAGTGTGAAGACATCCAAGAGCACCAGAGGGTTAAGATGGCCAAGTAAAAAATGAAAGGGGTTGGATTGACTTGGTGGAGCTTCATCCAAGATGAAAGGGTAAATGAAGAAAAAAATATAGTGGCTACATGGAAGAGAATCTCAGCAATGATCAAAGAGGAATATATCCCTGCATGAAATCCAAATACATAAGAAGAGGCAAAATCTCAAGAAAAAGGGCTTGGATATAAGTTCTTATATAGAGGAGTTCATGAAATAATGTGTGAAGAGAAAAACAAGAGAGAGTGAAGAAGAAAGGGTGGCAAGGTACATGAGTGGGTTGACGTACACCATCCAAGAAGAATTAAACCTTCTTTCCCCCAAGACAATAAGAAAATACTATCAATTGGCCATGAAAGTGGAGGAGAAGTTAAGGAGGAGACAAGACTAGAACAATAGGGGTAGAGAAAGGAATCAGAGAGGAGGAAGGAGTCCATTCATAGGTAGAGGAAATGATTTTGGATTCCAAGGGGATTCTAAACAAGGCCATACTAGAAATGAGGGCAATAACCAGAAATGTAACTATAGAGGAAGAAGACCACCATCACATCTAGAGGGAGATCTCAACGAAGAGGCATTATAAGGTGCTATAATTGCAATCAGGAGGGGCACATAGCCAATAGGTGTCTAGATAAAGAAAGTACAAGTAGCTTTGGGGAAAGAAGAAATACCATAGTTAAAGACAACTTTGACTTCCACAGTGTGGCTACATTTAGAAGTTTGAATACTCCAAATTCTTATGGTTACTCTGAGAGAGGAGAGAATCTAATGATGAGGTTTTTTCTCTTGAATATGTTAGTCAAGCAATAACCCCCTCAAAGAAATTCCATTTTCAGGAACCAATAAAATTAATATTTTGTTCCTTTATTGATTATCTAATCTGATTGCATGGATGGAATGAAAATCAATAAAACATCCACAACACTGGACACAATATTTGGTTACCCAGAAACCTTCAAAATAGAAAGTAAAACTGGGGTGGGGATGGTACCCACAGGATCTATTACTGCAATATAAATTTAGTGTGTTAAAGCTTACAATTGACCACTTCTGATGGCCTTCTCTGTTAGGAGAAATAAGGACTGTTAGGTCCACCTTGTGAAAGCATTTAGTATAATACAATTAAGTATACAACTTTGTTAGGAGATTTGTAAAGGACTGTTAAGTCCACCTTGTTAGAGGATTTTGTTGATGCACCTGTTAGGATGAACTAGTAGATGATCTTTTATGCAACGCTGATTTTCTAAATAAGATCCAATGATAAAAAAAAACTAATCACCTGACTATGATGGATGAGTCTCTGTTGTTCATTATACTGATGTAGCCTCTTAAACAATCTTCGACTTCATATTCGTATTCACACTTCTTCACACATATTCAGATTAAAAAAATAACTTATATTTATACCTTATCCAAATCAAATACTTTCTTAAGTTGGCTTCCATAAGATAAATTAATATCAAACAATATAAGCTAAGTCAGCCCAAAACTATTACTCGGGTCCAGTGATCTACTCGGGCAATATATTGGCACTAAAGAAATATGCTGTCACTCGGGTAATGTAGTAAACTCTAGCACTCGAGCTACACTATGTACTCAGGTCATATTGACCACTCGAGTAATACTGATTACCACTATTTTCTCGGTCAACACTACCACTGCTCGGGTTACACGATAACTACTCAAGTTGCACTGCTGGCTCGGTCAACTCTGTGATGACTAAGTGTTTTGGCACTAATTGAAAACATGTCTTTCCATAAGGTCATGAATCTCCCCCTTTGGCATTAGTGACCAAAAACACTTATCATGTTAAAAAACTTCTCAAACTTCTGAGTCAAACTACTCCTTACCACATGCTTGGGTACTTGCTCGGGTTTCGACAACAGATCTGGACTTGGTTACAACTGACTCTATTTTTTATTTTTCAAATTTTTTTTTGTAACTTTTATGTTATATATCTCTTCTTTTCTTCTCTTATGTACATGTATTTCCTTATATGTACATACAATAGCTTTCCCCCTTGTTTTTGACACAAATGCAAAAAACATATCTATATGGTAATACCAAAGTAGGATAGGAAATCTTTATGTACCTTTAAAATCTAAGCCAACCTGTTGTCCCAATTATCTTGCAACACCTACAGGATGTGCAACTCAATTTGTATCTCTGGTGACAGCTCCATCATAATCTCTGCAACTGAAAAGTTGTTTTCATGTATGACTGTCTTGGCATGAGCTATATACTTCTGCATTACATCCATGTGTGGAAGGATTTGGCTTTGCATAGCTATACGATATTCCCTTTTCCTTTCTTCTTCCCTTAGTAATTATGCCTACATGTATGTCAGATGCTTAATCTTCACAAAGTGTGCTGAACTGGAGCTAGGGTTAAGTGCCAACTGGTTTGCACTTTCCTTCAAATCTGTATCTATCTTTTTCAGCTTAGTCTTGATTTCCATGGTAATGTTGGAAGTATCACTCAACTTTACAAATAATGAAGCAAAATTATTAATTGTAGTTTCTAGAGAGCTAATAAGAGAGTTTATCTTTACTTGATCAATTATAATCTTGCTTGCAACATTCTCCTGAAATTTGTTCTCAAACTTCCTTTATGCCTTCTACAATATTTTTTATTGACCACTTAAATCTTTATTGAAATTGTGAACAATATCAACAAGTTGTTCTATAATAGAATCATTCTTGTTTACTTCTACTTATAGTGCATCTTGGAATATACCTTTTATGTCCTCTAGCACTATTTTTCTCTTCTTTTCTACTCAGATCTTTTGTTGTGTAGCTCTTTTCTTCCATAGCTCCCCTACTATATCCATCTACTCTACTGTCAACTTGGATAGATCCCAATTCGGAATCACAATATCTTCCTCAAGATCAATACCATCAATATCTGTTTCCTTGTCTTTTCCTTTAATCTTGGGATTCGGTGAAGGAAAAATTTCCTTACATTTTCCACTATGATCCTTATCCTTTCCTTCCTTAGTTTTCTCCTTAGTATTCAGTTGGAATAGGTCATTTACATTATTTGCACCAACTGAAGGGTCTAAATCAACTGTAGAAATATTCATAGTAACCTTCTTTGACTCGGTTAGGCTTGGCCCAGTAGTAGGTGGATCCCGATGCTCGGTTCCTACTAGTACAGATGAAGATAAGGTAAACTTATCCTTGCTCATAGATAGGATGATCTGTGTAGGTGATTGGGGTAGGGATGCCATTACTTCTACTATAATATATTTTGCATTAGATTCTTCAATAGTTTCTACCTCAAGTAATTCTACATCATCAGTCTTTTCCTTAGGTTCTGTACTCGGTACCTCTTCCTTATCTTCTTCCTTGATTTCCAAGACTATCTTCCACATCTTTGTTGTGGCCTGCACAACATCCTTTATCTTCTTGTTCAATATTTGAAAGTTCCTAAACCTTGGAGTGTGACTATTCTCATATTTGGTCATGGCCTCTTTAACCACTTTATTTGTCATAGTAGGCATGACTTGCCTCAAGTTCTATTCTCTAATATCCTCTTTTTTTCAGACTGCATTGCACTAGGGAACATATATTGTTTTGAATAGATCTTCAATCATATGACTCTTAATTTCATATGGGTCATACTTCCATCTTGTCATTTTATCTACAACTACTTCCTTAGTCTTCTTATGTTCATCCTTAGTTCTGGAAGCATATTTGAGTGATTTTAGAGAGCTCATACCACTACCTTCTCTTAGTTCTTCAGTTTTCATCCCAAAGGTTGGTGGGGGTATCTTGAATAAAACTGTATCTTCTTCTTCATCTTCCTTAGGCAATATAAGTTTCCTTCTAGATCTTCTTCCTTTTAAGGTTCATCATCTTCTATCTTAATTTCACTTCCTTTTCATTCTGAAGTTTTTCCATGTTTATTTCCAAACTCCTCTAACCTCTTCTTTCCTCTTTTCAAAATCTTAAGAATCTCAATTTCGAAAGAGATTCTACTCTTGGCTTCTTCATAGGTACCAAATTATGGTGCTTTGGGGTGAACAGGCTCATTGACAAGGCCTTGAATGATGTCTTTGGTCTCATCTATGTTAACCTCATCTAGAAGAGGTTTCACCCATGCAACCCTAGGTTTGACTGCCTGAATGTATACTTTATCACAATCAACTAGGAAGAAAACATCATCTTTGTAGTCTTCAACCAATTGTTTAGGAACTCTATACCTATTCTGCATCTTCTTTCTAAACTCCTAAAAATATGCATCCATGATGCTCTAAAAATTGTCTCCTAATTCTACTATGAAATTGTTTATTTGATACAATAAAGGTCTTTCATTCTTCTAAACAACTGTGCCTTTGGAAGGGAAAAAATTCTAAATATAAAATAACATGCAGACCATAAGTGAACTAAACATACATGGATTGGTCTTTGATTCCCGGATGCTTTCCATGTTCTTTCTCAATTGGATGAGTTGCAACTCGGCAAGGTTGAATGAAAGATTGTTCTTGACCACCTTGTATGCCAAGTACACAACCTCAATTAGTACATTGTTTGGTCAATTAGAACTATAGATTTTGTGCACAATTACATGAATCCCAAACTTCAATTCCATGTTTGTAACTCCATTTAATATCATGCCTCTTCCATCCCACTTAGAAAGAGTCTTCTTAGTTAGGTCATCCTGGGGTATGGTTTTTGTAGCTTTAGACTTGTCTAGCATAGGATACCCTCTAACACGGTGTACCATTGTCTTGGTAATCTTTAATGGTTACTCCAGCCATAAATGCAAGTCATGAACAGGGCTCAGAACAAACCTAATCCACTTAATTTGAAAATTCTATGGCATATGCATGATATGAGTCAAACCCTTGACTTCTAGGTGTTTATATTCTGGCTTTAGATTCCTGGCTTCATGGAGTTTATCATATGCTTTTTTCATTTCCAATGTCACTAGCTGTTGAATTGTGCAATGATAGAAGGCTCAGATTCCCTTGATCAAGAGTGCCCTCAAAGGAATTAGGGAATGAGCTCCCATCGGATCTATCTCCTCTGCAATTGCTATGTGAAGCTTAAACTTTGTAGGTTCATAGATAGCATGCCTTACCAAAATCTTATATCCTTTCTTAACCTTGCTACTGGATGTAGAGGCCATAATGATCAGAGGTTTGATAAAAATTTGCAACGTAAAGCTTTCAAACACAAATTTGCTCTGATTCTCTTAAGGATCAGAATTGCTCTACAAACTGAAAACTTTGTAAACAATAACCTTTCCAATTCATCTTTTATAAGAGATTTTACCATTGAGTTTTCATTAAATTCTCTGTACATGGTACCTGGCAGAGCTCAGAATGAAGCTCGACGATTACTACCTTCTGCATCCTCAAAGCTATACAACCTGACTTAACTCAGTTAACCCTGTGTAACTCGGGTGTTACTATCATCCTGACTCGGTTAAAACTATAATGTGCCCTAGTGCATCATTATTTTGATTTAGACATGCTAGAATGTCTGGAGATGATGTAGGATGGCTTGTATGCATAGTTTGAGTAGTCTCCTTGCATATTTATTCGGAGATGGTAGGTCCACCCAATTCACTACTTTGGGTGCCATTCGATCCTTCATTGTTTTGATCTAAACTCTTATGATATTTCCTTACCCACTGTTCACTCATCTGAGTTCTGATTTAAGAAACTTTTACTTTGCCTCTCTCAAAACAGTATCCACTTTTTCTCTATTCATGCAATTCTAGCTTAGATGACCGAGTTGTTTACATACATAACATCTCTTAGTAGGATTCTTTTTTCTGAGGTGAGTCTTTGTACAATTTGCACCAATATGCCCATATTCACCATAGTTACAACATCTTCTCCATTTTTTGTAATCCCAACCAAAAATTTCTTTAGCTAGTTGTTCAGGAGAATTCTATTTCTTAGTTCTTCACTCGGAAGATGTGTGACCTTGTTTGTTAAAATTAAAACATTTTCCTTCAAACTTAGGTTTCTCAATACATTCACTTTCCCTATGTCCATATTTGTTTCATCTGTAGCATTTACCATTAAAATTTGATTTTCCATTGCTCCAACACTTATTTGTTGTGTGCCCTAACTTGCCACAATGATTACAAGTAGGTTTTTTTTTTCTTTTGAGTTCCTTTCTATGAGGATTCACCTTGTTCACTATAACCTAATCCAGTATGTCCATAATGTCTAAGTTGAGTTTGTGCTATCAATTGATCCATGCTTACTTGTGAATTCATCATACTCTCATTTGTTTTCTTTTCAGTATTGAGATCATTTTGCAGTCCTTCATTTTCTGTCCTCAGATTGATAACTTCTTGATTTACATTATTGAGTTGATTTATCATATCTTCTTGTTGAAGTGACAAATGATGGATTTCATTTTCTCTTTCTTCTAATATTGTACTCAAAATTCTTTTATCTTCTTGTACCATTTCTCTGTCATTTTATGCTTGATTCTTTTGTTCCATGACTTCACATATTCTGAGTGAATGATTTTATTATTCTATTTTAAAATTTTTGACTTCTTCATGTAAATTAAGATTATTCGCAAGTAGGTCTTCAATTTTTGAATTTGCTTCTTTGGAACTTCTTTCTTTGCATAAGTCTTCAATTATTTTTTATTAAAAAAGTAGACAAGACAAGGGGGTTGACCCAAATAGACACAACCAGCACGAGAAATGCAGACTACCAGCAGATTACTAGCACATCACAAAGGTCACCACACCCTGAGCTAATACCTTTTTTAAAATAAAAAACCAAAAATTAAAACTAACATACCCCAACTCCAACATGAAGCTAGTAACGAACCTGCTACCCCTAACAAACCCTAGCTTCACCTTGAACCTGGTAACCAGTCTGTGAAAGTAAGTATCAAAGTAATTACAATTATCAGTAAAGCAGAAATTAATTTGAAACCAATAGAAAAAGTTCAGCAGACTCACAACAAGGCCCTCAGTGGCCAGCCAATGGAAACCAACAAAAAAGTAAAGCATGGAAAAAAGAGAAGGCTAATTGGGGTTTTTACCCCCACTATCAAGTAGTAGCTTGAGCCAATCCTCTATGAGGAATTGGAACAACTTCTCATCTATGTTCTCTTCCCCTTGGGTAGATGGCTTTGCCATTTATAGCAGTTGGAGCATGGTTGTCGCTTAATGAATAACCTTGAACGTGAAACCAGCCACCTTGTTGAAGCTTTCACCCAGTTTTTTGATTTCCTGCTTGACCTCCCGCAGATCCATCTTTGAGACTGAATCTAGGGAGGAAGTCTAAAGAGCTTTAATATCCTTTTGAAGTTGTGATATTTCACTCGCTGTGTTCCACATACTCTCGGTCTCCGCTTCCTTAACCTCCGGGGTCTCATCTTTGATTTTCCCATCCACCTTGGGTTTTTCAGCCATCACCTAGGGATCTATTGGCAATGGGGACGTGGGCTGCAAGTCCTCATTCTTAACTCCAAATAAATTCTTCTTAGAGAGGTCCGTGGTGGGCAAAGTGAAGCTTGCAAAAATTTGGGGAGAGTCATGGCTCTTCTCTTCTCCATCCAGATCCTGAGGGTCTTTTCCTTTTTTCTCACTCCTTGATCTTGCTTTTCTTCCCCTTTTTAGTGTTCCCACTGGTGTAAATATTTTTTTCCTCCTCCTTCTCCGAATCTTCCTCTTCCTCCTCACCTTTAATTATTTCTTCTATGTAAATTTTGTCATTCATCTATACTGCTAGATATTTTCTTCTTTTCAGGTAAAGAGAGAGCTTCTCCTTGAGTTTTCAGATCTAATCCATGGCCACTTGTAGATGTATCCTTTCATTTTCAATTAATTTCTCTAGTCTGTATATTTCCATTGCCTCTGATATTTTCTCAAGTTGTTAAACTTGTGATAAGAAAACCTTTAGCTGTGATACCAATTGTTGGAAATATATAGAGGCTAGGTGACTGAGAGGGGGGGGGGGGCGTGAATCAGGAACCTTTAAAACTTAATATTTTATTTTGTCATTTGATTGTCTAATCTAATTGCATGCATGGAATGAAAAGCAATAAAACATCCACCACACTTGACACAATATTTGGTTACCCAGAAACCTTCCAAATAGAAAGTAAAACTTGGGTGGGGATGGTATCCACAAGATTTATTACTAGAGTAGAGATTTATCCTGTTAAAGCTTACAATTGACCACTTGTGATGGCCTTCCCTGTTAGGATAAATAAGGACTGTTAGATCCACCCGATGAAAGGATTTAGTACAATACAATTAAGTATGGAACTCTATAAGGAGATTTATAAAGGACTATTAAGTCCACCTTGTTAGAGGATTTTGTTGATGCACCTATTAGGATGAACCAGTAGATCATTTTCTATGCAACTGTGATTTGCTGAATAAGATTCAATGATAAAAAAACTAATCACCTGACTATGATGGATGAGTCTATTATGTTCCTTGTATAGTTGTAGCCTCTTAAACAATTTGCCACTTCCTATTCGCATTCACACTTCTTCAAACATATTTGGATAAAAAAAATACCTTATATTTAAACCTTATCCAAATCAAATACTTATGTAAGTCAGCTTCCATAAGATAAATTAATATCAAACAATATAAGCTAAGTCAACCCAGAATTGTTACTCAATTCCAGTGATCCACTCAGGAAAAATACTGGCACTCGGGAAATATGTTGTCACTCGAGTAATGTAGTAAACTCTGGCAGTCAGGCTACACTGTGTACTCAGGTCATACTGACCACTCGGCTAATATTGATTACCATTGTCTTCTTAGTCAACACTGCCACTACTCAGGTTACATTGTAACTACTCAGGTTGAATTGCTGGTCTATCAACTCTATGATTACTATGTGTTTTGGCACTAATTAACAACATATATTTCCATAAGGTCATCAGATACCACATCTCTATCCCTACAAGGTTACGTGGATGAATCAAGGGAAACAAGCCATTCTGGTGAAGCAGGCTTGGGTAGAGTTCCAAATAGGGCCCTACAAGGACAAGTTGTTATTTGACATAGCTAAGATGGATGCTTGTCATCTATTATTTGGGAGGCCTTGGAAATATGACCTTTAATCTCACCATGATGGGGTGAGGAATACATACACCATAGTCAAAGTTGGGAAGACCATTGAGTTGTTGCTTTTGGTTGGAAATGAAGAAGGATCCAAGAATAAGGAGCCTAAAGTGATGCTAATGGAGAGAAAAGAGGCCTTAAATCAAGTGAGAGAAGAAGGAAGGTTATTTTTTGCATCAAGATCCTTGTTCCCAAGACATAAGTTACAGATTAAAGTGTTGATGGAAGGAAGAATAGAGAAAGGCTAGTGCCATATAAAATCCAAGAGCTTCTAGGAAAGTACAAATGGGTGCTTTCTCAAGGTATTCCCAAATCACTTCCTCTTATCAGAGATATAAGTCACTACTTTGATTTAATCCCTATATAAACATTACCAAATAAAGATACATATAAGCTTACCACACAAAAAAATGAGGAGAGGTCTAGATAGATTGTAGAATTGCTTGATTCAAGGCTGATTTGCAAGAGTCTCAGTCCATGTGCAGTACTAGCAGTTGTTGCACAAAAGAAGGAAGGTACTTGGAGGTTCTATACAGATTCAAGGGCCATTAAAAAAATCAAAATTAGGTATAGGTTCCCAATTCCTAGATTAGAAGATCTTTTGGATTGTTTGGGAGGTGCTAAATATATTTCAAAAATTGATCTTAAAAGTGGATACCATGAGACTAGAATAATGTCTGGTGATGAAATAAAGACTTCTTTTAAGACTAATGAGGTCTTATATGAATATAAAATTATGCCCTTTGGCTTTTCAAATGCATTAGGCACATTTATGAGATTAATGATTCAGGTCCTAAGTTAATTAATTGTGAAGTATGTCGTTGTGTATCTAGATAATATACCGATATTTTGCAGGAAAAAATAAGAACACCTACAACATGTAGAGATAGTTCTAAGGATGTTACATAAGGATAAATTAATGATAAATTTGGACAAGTGTTTGTTTATTCAGGAGGAGATCATATACTTTGGATTTCTTATCTCACAAGTTGAACTCAAGATGGATCAAGACAATGTAAAACCTATCCTAACTTTTCCCACACCTAAAAATTTGAATGATGTTAGATGTTTCCATGGGCTTACAACTTTTGATATGAAGTTTAAAAGAGGGTTTAGTCATATTTGTACACCTATGTTGAATACTATCAAGGGGGTATTAAAAATGTAAAATCATGTGGACACAAGTAACAGAAGAGTCTTTTGAAATCCTTAAAAATAAATTCACAGAACAACTAGTACTAGCCCTACTAGATTTCAACAAAGTGTTCCAAATAGAGTGTGATGTTTGTCATGTGACCATAGGGGCTATATTGAATCAAGAGGGGAGACCTATAGCCTTCTTTAGTGAGAAATTGAATGAAGCTAAACAAAAGTACTCATCTTATGATCTTGAAATGTATGCACTAGTTCAGTCACTAAAAATGGAGACATTATCTAATTTGTAAAGAATTTTTGCTGTTCACTAATAACCAAGCTGTAATTTTTATCAATATCCAAGAAAAATTGAGTCATAGGCATATGAAGTGGGTAGAGATCCTACAAGTATTCATCTTCTCATTGAAACACAAGAAAGGGGTATCTAATGAGGTTTTCAACTACAAAGAAGAAGGGTTCTTACTTTATCTTAGATATAGTTGGAAAGCGCGGGTATTTATTCACTCAAGAACATGTATGAAAATGATGAAGACTTTGGTGCAGTATATAAGTCTTATTCTAACCTTGATGACAGGTAAAATGTAGAATTTTCAAAAATTTTATTGCAGGAAGGTTTACTCTTGAAAGGTGGACAACTTTGCATTCCAAATGTTCAATGAGAATGAACATAGTAAAGAAGAAACACAAAAGAGTAATTACAAGGCACTATGGCTTTGATAAAACCCTTGACTTGGTAAGGAGACACTATCTCTAGCCTAAAATGCAAGTGCGTGTTAGAAGGTATGTGGAGACATCTGTTGTTTGTCAAAAGGGAAAAGGGAAATATTTTAATGTAGGACTATATCAACCACCGCCAATCCCATCTAGACCTTGGGAGAGTGTGAGAATGGATTTCATTATGGTGCTACCAAGAACACAAAAGGGATTTGATAGTATCTTTGTAATAGTTGAAAAATTCAGTTAAATGGCACATTTCTTTCCATGTAAAACAAAAAAAGATGCTTCCTACATTGCAGGGCTCTTCTTTCAGGAGGTGTTAAGAATCCATGGCTCTTATTTTATGAGTTAACCTCAGAAGAATCTCTTATTAGGGCTACTATCCTTTTGTCTTTAGATTACTAAGGAGGGAGTGTAGATCTTGAAACCTAGTGGTTGTCTTGACACTAAAAGCCTAATATGACCTTAGTGATGTCTAAGAAGAATTAATTCATCATTTCTAGAGTGATTGTTGAAGTTTGAGAAAACATTTATTTGGGGAGAGACATATTCATGGTCCTAGAGACAAATAAGATGGAAGGGGTGATGATAGGGTGTTAGAGCCTTTTGGAAGGATTTGTGTTCCAATGTGTTGAACTTGTTTTGAGATCCTATTGTGATACCAAGGGCTTTGAATCAATATGTATATTTTTTCTACTAATAAGTTGCAATGGAAAACATATCATATTCAAAATATTTTTAATATAGATATTAGAAGATTTTCTATTTTTTAATGTTCAAATAAAATAATTTCCATTCTACAATAGCCTTTAGCCTAAAACATCTTCAAGTAAGACCCAAGGACTGAGAGTTATCCATTCCATCAAATTTTCTTAACGCATGATCTTGGACTCATCCCTTATGATGTCAAGGCTTTGAACTCAATATTACTTTATCCATGGTGGGCTCAATAAGAACACTTCAACTTAACCACTAGATCAAGGCTCTATTGACTAATATCAAATTTTATCCTCCAATCTCACATTGTATTATTTGAATGTTAGTTGAGTCTCTTCTCACCTTGCATTTTCCTCTATTTTTATTCATTATATAATTACGATGGTGATTTACACCTTCCCTTATATCATATTTCCAAATTTATTTCCTCTCCCACTTTCTTCGATCTTCACTCACTTACAAGTCTTCTGGGTCCATTTGGAAGTCTGTCTTGCCCCATCCTCATCTTAATATATTTTTCTCATCGTCTCCTATTCCTCCTAATCTATTCCAAAATTTCATAGTAGGATTCATTTTGATATCTAAACATATACACCTCTATCACAAAAGTCCACATCCCCCATATCTTTCAAAAACTTTCCCTACACAATTTCAATTTTTTGTCTACAAAACCCTTTCCCACTTCCAAAAATCCATAGCCTTTCATTTCATCTCTTTTTGATAATTATTGTAGGCTATGTGTTTATTTAATATTTTTCAAAACAAAATTCAATCTTCATTTGATGAATTAATATTATAGATTTATTTTTAAGTTATGGTATCAACTGGCTAGATATAAGGCTTGGAGTAACTACAATATGATAACCTAAAATTTATATACAAAAATGGAATTAAGTAATGTTAATGTAGAGTTATCATAATTAAATACATCTTCTTTTAATGTTAAAATTAAGCCAACAAAATATTCTTAACAAAATCATTTGATTTGAATTGATAACAAAAAAAAAGAAAAGATAACATCACCATAAGATATCCAAAAATAGACACATGTCAACAACATAAAAAAATCACAAGGTGCAGGAATTATTTGGAGAGACCCTTAAGAGAACAAATACCACATAGTATAGAGGTCAAGTATGTATACACTTTAAACAAGATTATAATCTATTACACACTTTAGTTCTTATATTTTTCTCCATAATGGTAGAATTTAGATACCTCTAATTAATCTCTTTGTGTTACAACTTGTTCATTATTAGGTTCTTCTACTTAGACTTATTGGTTAGATATAAGGTTTGGACTACTACAGTATGAAAATCTACAATTTGTTTGGAAATATATAAAAGTTAAGTAATGTTCAAGTGGCGTTATCATAATTAAATCCATCTTTTTTCCCATGCTAAAAATAAAAAAACATGAAATCCTTAAGAATACTATTTAGTATGAACTTATAAAAATAATAAATAAAAGATAATATCATGATAAGATAGTATAATAAATACTCAAATACTCTACACAAAACATCACAACATAAGATTATGTGGAGAGACCCTTAAGAGTAAAAAATCATGTAAAAGTCAGGATAAGTATGCAATATATTTAAAATAAGATTACAATTTATTACCCACTTCCATTCATATATTTTTCTCCATAATAGTTGTATCTATGTACTTGTGATCAACCTCTTCGTGTTCCATTTTTTTCTTTATTAGGTTATTGTAGCGTACATGTAAGAAATTGGGCCCTAATTTGGGGAGCTTTTCTTTACCTTGGAAAAACTACTAGAAATTGGTACACATTTTGATGAAAATGTGTAACTTTATAATAACCTTCTTTATGATTGTATTTTGGTTTCTTATGTGTTTTGTCATCTTATCATTATTTGATGCTTAATTAATTGGATTTAATTAATTATAATATACTTTATAGTAAATAATTTTAAATTCATATTAAATAAGTATGATTAATTTTACATATATAATTATGTGATGTTACATATTAAAAAAGTAATTTTATTGATAGAAATATGCTAATATGTTTATAATATTATGTGTGTCTTTCATACTTAGTAAGAAATATATATTCATATCAAATGCTAATTATTTATATATAGTTCTTGTGTGTATAACGTTAAAAGTCTTATAATAATAATGAACAAAATTAATTTAGTTATTATTCTTTTGGCATTTCATGAATGAATTTTCATTTTCTTCTTAGGGAAATGAAGAGATTTTTTGATTGAAGAGTTTATTTTTGAGTCTTTATGAAGCTTTTGAGTTTCATTTTTCTTCGGGATTCATTTCAGGGAATTTTCAACATGGATTGAAAAACATTGAATTTGGATTGTGTTGAGGGAGATTTTGTGCCAAATTGGATTCAGTCTTTAATTCATTACCAACAAGGAGTTGGATTTTTAGTATGTTATCGATCTTTCTCTGGTTTCCCTATTCACAAGCTTGAGGTATGTTATTTATTTTTTTGGTTTGGAGTTTCATTATTTGTGATGCATTTTCTTATTTTCATTAAGCTATTATGGTCATTCCATATTGTAGACAACAAAAATTGGTCAACCAAAGTCAAAGGGCTCAAACCAAGTCAACATCATGGATTAATTAACAAAGACATTATTTAACTAAATACAAGCCAAAATTGATTAAGTAAACTATGTAATTGATTTAATCAATTAGTTATATAGTTCAATTAAATAAAATCAAATGTAACCCATCTAATTCCCCTACATGGCTAATTAATTAATTATTTGAAATAATTAACTCCTAATTTCAAAAAAGTGGATAAAAATCAACTAGATAATGAGAAGAGGGGATTAAAATCACATGGATCACTCCAAGATTTGTTATCTTAGTCACTCATTTAGCCTTTTCTATCCTCACCACCCATTTTTTCATCGTGTCCCCCAATTTTAAACACAACTCAACCTCTCTCATCTAGTCATAGTTTACTCACTCTACTCCCTACCCTTGGGAAAATTATGTAACTAGAATGTATATCATAGTACAAATCACCCATTCACATTTACTTGAGATCAAATTGACATTTAGAACATCAATTTAAGCATAGTATTGAGCATAACATTAAGCATTCTTGAGTAGTATCATCATAATATAAAACTCATCCCTGTTTGAGTAGATTTTGACGTGTATACATCAAAGAGTGACAAATTTGTAGGTAGTTTTAACACGTGTTGAATTCCTTATATCTTTTGTCTCATTCTTTCAACAATTACTGGAGATATTTTGTCACCTTTAAAGATACTTTTAGTGTGTACTTAACCATATAATCTATTAAATAGCATGTAGTAGTAGTTAGATAATGCGTTTAAAGTTTTCTGTGACACTTAGGAATCTATTTTAGCGCGTGTGAGTAGCCTTTTGACACCTAAATTAGGCTAAAATAGCACATAGAAGTCACATCTAAGAATTTAAAAATCAAGGTATCTAATATGATATGAATATTTGCAGATGACTGAGCACCATAAAGTGAGGAATCCTACAACTCAAAATCTATAATATTACAAAAAGAAAGAAAAGAAGAAGGCAATTAAGAGGTGGAACAAAGTAAAATCTTCAATAAAATCTAAAAATGGGCTTCAAGAAAGAATAAGCATGCATCGTTATAGGAGAATAGAATATCTTCATCAGGATTTCTACAACATTACATATTCTACTTTGGTTGATACTCCATTTGATGCTTTTGATTGATGTTGATCATTATCTTTTGAAAATGCATGGGTTTATTTACCTTGGATTATTTTTGTGTTGGACAATTGTGTGTGAAAGGGGATGCTAAGGAGCTAGAGCATACTTAGGTAAGTGAAAATTACAAAAAAAAAAACTTAAAAAATTTTCCTATCCTTTTTCTACCTACGAATAAGGTAATCCTAAAACCTTACGCATTTGCTTAAATCGTGGCATTCAATTCAAAATATAGCCTAATTAGAAGAAATATAATTTAAAATTTAAGTGAATCATTATGGATATGTTCTTCACCTTTTGGTGAATCAAACTCCTAGACATGTTAAATTTTAGAGTAATATAAGCTAAGGAATTTACCAAACACTTAAACAAAGTCTTCTTGTTTGTGGATAAAAGCACTAGGTATATGAAAGAACAATGTTAAACATATGTGTGAAGTGAAGCAATATGGATATGAATTTCACCTTTTGGTGAATCAAAATCTCAGACTGGTTTTCATTTTTATTTATTGCTTTCATATGCACATGCTAGAAATTTAGTGGGCCTACTTCCCGAGAATGTGTCGTAGCAAGGCCGGTGAGAGGGATGACCCAAAGTGGGAACAAGGTGAAGTAAATTGATTCTACCCACTCTAAATAAAGACCTCATTTAATTTAAAAAATTTAGAGGTAAAAAATATCAAATGCCTAGGCTCGTAGGGCTATAAGCCTCAATTGCGTGTGCGTGACTGTGTGTTCCTTGTATGATTCATCTATTTTTTTATAGGAAAAGAAGCAAGAGGGTGCTGGCCCGTGGAATAGAGGACTAGTAGCACATTAATAGCATATTAATGGAACTATTTGAAGCTTACAAAAGTTTAGCAGGTTAGCACAAACATTAAAAGTTCTGCCTCTATCAAAAACAAAAGTATTAGTTCTACTTAAAAAGATAAAACCAGAGTAATTACTATCATCAGTATCATCAAAAATATTGTCACTAAGCCACGTAGGGCTCAACCAAACCAAAATAATAAACTTAACAATAACCCCAAAAATAGAGCAGGGGAACTGAGGGACAAGCCCAGCCAAAAAAACCCGAACCATAGACAGAAATGTTAATTCTTCTCTCCCAGCTGTTTGGACGGCAGGGTTCTCTCCCACTCCTCCTGGAGGAACAGGAGCAGGTCTTTGTTATCTTCATTCACTTCCAGTTTTCAATCTGCCAGCTTCTCCTGCATGTTACAGAGGGTCATTGTCGAGGCATGCATCACCTTCAGAGAAAATTTGTTTGTCCTCCTACAGTGGTTCATCAGGTCCTGCATACCCTTTTTGATCTCTGTGATTTCCTTGTCAATACTCACAAACTTACTTTTAAGGGTGCCTCTGAAATTGCTTTTTTCCTCCATTCCAGAGGAGAGGGGTTTAACCTGGGGGTCACAGTGGGGGCTTTGGGGTGGGGTAGGACTCATAGCTCTCTGGGGTTGTTCGGGGGAGTATTAGCAGTCGGGCTCATATAGCCTCCCGAGGAAACCTTTCTAGAATTTGTGGAGTGGGAGGCATTTTCCGTCAGGGAGAGCTCTTTGGAGGCCGTCTCCAGCATCTTGATTTTGCATTGTTCCTTGGAAATTCTATTAGACCTCCTACGGCCAGAACCGCTTAGGTCCACCTCCAAATTGGCCTGGGTTTCCGTAATTTTCTATTTTTTTGGCTTAAAATCTGTCTTAGGTGTGCTGTCAGCCCCTTTCTCTTCAATGTAATCCACGAAGTCCAAAACATAAGAGTCCTCCATGCCGTCCTTTTTATGGGTGGGGATCTTAATACTGTATGATTCATTTGTTATTCTTGTTTGGAACCTGATTAAACAGCTCGTTGATCTAGCAATGCTTACCTTTAACATCTGTGTTTAAACACTAAAATTAACCTTGGGTAGCTTGCTTGGAAGATTTTTATGTGAAGGCCCATGGAAATGATCTTATACATATACTTTGTGTTTAAGAATTAAGGATAAAAGAAAAGCATTTTGTGATTGTTGTGGTTGAAAATTCATGATTATAAACATAAAACATCTATTCAAATATTAAATTCCACCTAAATTTTAATCAATCAAGTGGTGATAAAAAATACTGAAGCATCAATTTTATGTTAATTTTAGTCTTCACCTGGTCTCATAAATATCTTTACAAGAGGATGAGACTTACATTAGGCAAGAGATACCTTATTCAAACAAAACACCTCTATCAGTATCTCAACCTTTCCAAGAGGAAGAGGAACAAGAAATGATGGCACACAAATTTATATATGAGGATCCTAAAACAATGAGTCCAATAATTCCAACCATGCCATTAACACCAGTGGTGGAAAAAAAATTGGAAACACCGGTAATAACAACAGGGAAAGCAATGGGAATAGTGGCAAAAAATAAAAAATCAACAAAATCAAGATGAAGATACAATGGAAGAAAGAATTAATGAAGTTGCATAAAATCATTTATTCATTAAAGTCATGGAAAAAATCATAGAAAGGGATAGAGGTAGATACTTTTGAAACCTAGCTCAATTATGATTTAAACTTCCTCACAATTATCATATGTCAACTTTAAAGAAAGAGGAAGAAGTGGAAAATTTGCGAGAAGCAAGGAATAAATAATTAATTCTTTCCAAAGGAAATTAGACAATATGCAGAATGTAGTGGCTCCAAAACAATTCTTCATCAAAGCCATATTTCCATCTCCATTTGATAAAAAATTAATTATGACACCTTTCCCTCCAAATGCGGTCTTTCCAAAATACATTAAACATATGGGTAACATTGACCTAAAAGACCATTTAAGGAAATTTGGTGCACTGAGCTTGAAATTTATCCATAACACCACTTATCAAATGAGTTTTTTTCCTCAAAGCCTTAAAGGGAAAGCCATGGAGTGGTTTTCAAAACTTCCCTGGGGTATCAAAACATTTGAAGAATTACCGTCAAAATTTGTCAATAATTATTCTTACAATATTAAACATGAGGTCACCTTGATAAACTTATAAAAAAGTAAAAAAAGAGATGACAAGTCCTTTTTAAACTTCCTACAAAGATGGAGAGAAGTTTTAGCTCATTATCCTAGAAGTATACGTGAGAAGGAGAGAATGGACATTTTCCTAAACAACTTGAATGCAGAGTTGAATTATTGATTACAACTTGAATGTCCACTCACTTTTGAAAAGATCACTGAAAATGGTATTAAAATAGAAGAGGTTGTAGTAAAACAAGGAGAACCAAAATTTTACAAATAAAACAAGGGTTTCTCTAACAATAATAAAAATTTCAACAACAAAAATTCTTCCAATAACAACAAAGAGAAGCCTAGATTTTAGTTAAAGAACACCAATAAAAACCTTATTAATGATGGTGTGGTAGAGGAAAAAAATATTAAAGCTACTCCCTTGAATCTTTAAAGCATGTACAACCAAGCTAACAATGTTAATCAAACATCAAAAAACCTGTTCAACAACAACAAGTTTTTGCAAAAATAAGGAGCCAAAAAACCAAGACCTTTCTTTAATTCCATACCAAGGAGGAAGTTCACACCCTTTGGAGAACCTCTCAAAAATGCATTAAGGACTCTCATTTCCAACAAAATCATTACATTACCAAAGGAAAGACCGTATGAATCACAAGTTAATCCATCATGGTGGAATGTTGCTCATCATTGTGAATATCATAGAAAAAGGGCACAAAATGAATGAATGCATGATATTGAAGCACATGGTCCAAGACTTGATACATTATAGTATGATTAAGGTAGATAGACATCAAAACAATGAAGATCATGTGGCATTCAAATCTCATTTTCTAAATCATGAAAATGGGAATCAACAAATTCTAACCAAACAATCGAAGAATTAATGACAAGATCAATTTTCCCATACCTATGAAAATGTCTATAATTCCCAATCAAGATACGAAAATATAATCAATATCATTGTGGTTAAGGAAAATACTGAAAAATAGACTTCTAATGTTTTGACTAGGGCCAAATTTCAAAAATAACTTTACAAGGGACCACCCGTAAAACCACTTGGCTTAATCAATCATCTTCTTCTTCAGGAAAATATAACCTTGTAGACCAGCTCCAAAAGATATTGCCACAAATATCTATAATAGAATTGTTAAAAATTTCATAAAATCACAATAAATCTTGGAAAAAGGTCTTGTTGAGACTATTGTTCCTAATGACTTGGATGTTGACATATTTGAAAACATGGTTGGACACCTCATTGCACCTCATTGCCTATATTTTTTTGAGCATGATGATATACATCCCTAAATCATTCCCAAAACCGTCCATTGCATATAGACTTCTTGGTATATAAACATAATTTCAAAATATTCCTCATTGAGGAAGGCATTGGCCTAAATATTTTCACCTAGAACCTTATAAAAGATTTAGGATATGCCGAATATGTTGTTGATCCAAAAAATAAAAATTACCATCAAAGCTTATGATGATGTGGAAAGATCTTCCAAAGGAATGGTGGTTTTACCCATTAGAGTTGGTACATTTTAAAGGGAAATAGTTTGTCAAGTTCTTGATCTAAAGTTTCCATATAATAATTGTTAGGAATGTCATGGATCCACGAAATGAAAGTAGTTCTTTCGACCTATCATCAATGTATAAAATATACATACATGGGTCATGAGATCACTATGAGTGGAGACTTAAATCTATTTCAATAATGTCATTATGTAAAACACAGAATGATTCATTGTTACAACCTAATAGTGAAGGTTCTACCTCAAGTATTCTCAAATAAGCCAATCAAGAAAAGGTTCCAAGTTTGAATTCTACATCAAAAGTAAAAGAAAATATGGAAAAAGAAAGTGTTGTTGTTGTTTCAAACCAAGAAAAAACTAACTTACCTACTTCGTCTAAGGGAAAAGAGAAAGTTATATCTTTAGATTAAAAAGGTGGAGACAAAAATAATACTAGCCCAAGTACTCCACATCAAACCAAGGAAAGTTAAAAATACTCTAAGTTTGAAAAAGAAATAGCCAAAGAAACACATTACCTAAAGATGAAAAAATTGATGAAGAACTTTGAAGAACAATGTAAAATCAAAAGAAAAGGAGGAGACTATTTTGTGATACTATATGACTTACCTATTTCCCCTAGATCACATACAAAACCATCTAGTTCTCATCCTCCTAAGAAATATAACGAACACTTTGTAAGAGATAGTAATTCAACATCTAGTAGTTCAATATGACGAAGCCTCAAGTTCAAATCAAGAATCCAGTTCAAATGAAGGGTTCAATATATCAGCTTTCCTACACACCAATATGATATGGGTTATAAAATCCTACACAAGATGGGTTACAAATGAAAAGTTCCTTTAGGAAAGAAAAATAAAGGCTTGCTATAACCAATAGAGATAACTTAAAGAGATAGTAAGGAAAAACTAGGAATATGTTACACTCAAAGGAACCATCCCGAATTATATGAACAAATTGTACAACTAAATTCCCAAAGTGATGAAGATTTAAATGAATATGAATGTGACTCTTTATCTAAAGAATCTTGTTAGGAAAAAGTGGTGGATGTAATTCATACCTATGCTCCTATGTCTATTTCAAGAAAAGACTCAAGTTCAAACAAAGGATCAAATTCCAATCAAGGATCTAGTACTCATCAAGAATAAAATTCAATGAAAGAATATAATGCAGCTCGTTGGGAAGGTGAACCTTGGATACCTTCATGGCTAGGAGAATCTAATGTTAGTTTTAACCCACGTGATTTTTATCCTCAAGAAACACAAGAGAACTTAAGTGAGGAGAATAATGATCCAAGTTCTATGGAACACCTTGAACAAGCACATGTTATAGATTTAAATGATATCATGTATCAATACTGTAATATTAAACTGTTATGTCCTTAAAATCTATTCATTTACCTAATGATTCCTTATTCCTTAAACATTCTGAACAAAGTGATTGTGATTTAGTCTAGGCAAGTTACATAACCATATTTCCCAATGACAAGTTCTTAGCCTTGTACCTAAATGTAGTTGAATCCTCTTCCATCAATGAATTCTATTAAAGAGGAACAAAGGGGGAACATGTCGATTCTCCTAGTTTCAAAAGAAAAGAAAAGAATAAAGGAAAAATCAAAGGGTCTATTGGTGAAAACCACACTGTGGAAGTACTAGACCTGGAAAAAGTAAAAATAAAAGATGTTTTCGAAGGTTAAAACCCAACTGTAGCACCCAAGGAAGAGAGTTTGGACACTTTACCAGAGAATTATGAGGAAATATATTCAATATTAATTAAAACCACAAAAAAGGTGAACATCGACACAGACTTAGAGCACAAAATCATAAACCTGGTAGCATCTTTGAATCTAGAAAAAAGACAACAATTTATTGAATTACTTATAGAAAAAAGATGAATTTTGCATGGTCCTATGTAGATATGTCAGAACTAGATCCAAATCTCATCATGCACCACTTAAATATAAAACCAGGAACTAAGCCAGTCAAACGGGTTCTAAGGAAAATGCATCCTTACATCACATTACTAGTAAAAGTTGAATTAGATAAATTGTTAAAATTTTGTTTCATAAGAGTTATTGCTTACGCCAAATGGATCTCCAACCTTGTATCTTTTCTCCAAAATGGACAAATCAATAAAAATGTGTACTAAATTCAGATATGTTAACCTATAATTCCCTAAAGATGACTTTCCATTACCAAGTATTGATGCTAGCGGATCTAATAGCAGGACATTCTATGTCTTCCCTCATGGATGGATTTAGTTGACGTAAAAGCACAAAGCTGTGTCACGTTTCAGGACAAATTATCAGCATAGCTAAATTTGAGTATTTCTAACTAAAATTATTTTTTGTCAAACATATGGTCTAGCTAGATTCATTCTAGCTAAGTTAGATAAGTTCTTCACCTTTTCCAATTGGAAATATCTATTA
>MU227539.1:715005-738168 GCA_018584345.1 Thuja plicata | reverse complement strand
CACCAAAGGTTATGGATTTTTGGAAGTGGGAAAGAGTTTTGTAGACAAAAGTTGAAAATTATGTGGGGAAAGTGGACTTTTGGGGATAGAGGTCTAAATGTTCAAATGTGAAAAAAAATCCTACTATAGAATATTTTGAATAGATTATGATGAGTTGGAGAGGGGAAGGATCATATTTTACGATGATAACGGGGTAAGAAAGCCATCCAAATGGACCTCAAAAGGTTTGTAAGTGAATGGAGATGGAAGAAAATAAGAAAGGAAAGAATTTTCAAAATATCATAGAAGGGAAGGTGTAAAGCACCATCATGGTTCTATAATGAAGACAAGTAGAGGAAAAGGGAAGGTGAGTCGAAAAGACTCAATTAACACTAAAATAATTCTATGTGAGAATGGAGGATAAAATTGGATATTAGTCAATAGAATCTTGATCTAGTGGTTAAGTTGAAGTGGTACTAATAAGTCTATTATGAATCAAGTATTGTTGAATACAAGACCTTGACATCATAAAACTATGACATAAATTAATTATTAACAAGTGGCAATGAAAGGCTAAGTTTCACGATGCTTGATATAGACAAACATAAAATACCCTCTTGAGAACACAGTCATTGTTTCTAGGAGAAGCGCTTAAGGAACATTCATTGACTCTTGGAATTTCAAGATCCCCCGAGGCAGAAAGAAATCTGTTACGGTATTGGTTCGTACAAAGACTTTTTAATGAAATCTTCAAGGTCCTCTGCGGCATTTAGAAGGCCATCTTTCTTCCTGTAAACCATTTGCATTATCCTGGCCGTGTTAAAAAGAAGTGTTCTGTAATGCTTGGGTATGTCTGCACGCATTAGAAAGTGGTAGTTCAATGTAGCAAGTGCGTCTTCATTCATTCCCTCCATGTAATTCAGGGCGTCTTCTTCAGTGCATCCAGGATGCTCATTTATGTAGCATTCTATGAATGAAGTCAATTCTCCGCAATCTCTTTCCCTCTAAATTACCACAATATAAAATACACTTTAGGTCTTTAAAATATTCAAACGCGTTTAAAAAGGGTTAAAATGAAGGGTTAAATCACCTGGAAAGTTCTAGCATCGTTTATAAGACGCCCTGTCTGACTGACGAGATCGAAAAAGTCAAGCTTCTCAAGAATTTGACGAGGAAGAATGTCTCCAGTAGAAAATGTTGACGTAAGGATAGTTGTCTTCAATGAAATCGATTCTTGAGCATTCACCCAATATTCAGCTAACGATGGTGAATAACTGCTTTCCATCCACTGTTTTTCTTTTGTGTGACTGAATAACAGATTTAACCACTGAATACCGCAACAGAGAAACAAATCTGGTTAGATTTTAATTCCCTTCTTCCTCAACTCAAATCTGAATTGATTTCAAACAGGCAATTCATAAACAAACCATAGCTAACGAAAGCAGTCCTCATATAAATGAAGGCATATTTAAACTCAAATTTTCTTTTGGACACAGGCGAAATCCATGAAAATTACAAAATATTTACCTGTTGGCGCAGGTAAGGAAGCACATCACGACCTTGAACCTCCCTTACTCGTTCAGATATATCGGTGAGAGTATTATAGATCCCCATGAATACTATTTTCATGTCCTCTTGCAGTTGCTCGATTATTAATGGATCCCATCTGCAGCAGAAAAGACGACAGTTAAATATGGAGAATTTGTTCAGATTATTAATGGATCCCATCTGCAGCAGAAAACACGGCAGTTAAATATGGCGAACTTGTTAAGATGAGATGCGGATTGAAGTACTGACCTTTCGAAAGCTTCATTGAAAAGCTTAAGTTGATTCAGAGTTGCGTATGTGTCATAGAGGTCGTCTACGATAACAGTCAGGAGTCCGGCTTTTGCATAATCGAGTCTGCAATCTGTGTATTGCGGTTCAAACATCACCGCTGAGGAGGTCCAGTAAACTGCCACTTCTCTGTGACGAGTAAAATCCAACAGCGGGAAATTGCAATCCTTGTACCATCTTTAACATCACAATAATCTCATTTAAATAGCTTTCATCAAAGATCTTGGGAAAAACAAATATTAAACTAATTTTCGTGCGCTTCAATTAGATTATCTAAATAACAGGGATTATTTCCAAATAAGTTCACACTCCTTTTTAAACAGTCCATTTTACCTCTTAATATGTTGCATTTCAGATCTGTGTGTAGCCTGAATGCGGTTGAAGTCGAGTTTGGCCAATTCTAAATACTTGTCGTTACTCGCATTTGGCAACCTATACGGCGTGCATTACAGTCAATCTGGATTAGCCGTATGTGCACTAGATACAATTCAAATCTAATCAAATGAATACACTTAATCTTACCGATATAATGTCTTCCCCAGCCATAAGTCATCGGGATTAAACGCTACTATGTGATTTCTAGCCATCAGCTTTGGCATATTTCTATTCCATCTAGCAGACAAAACAAATTCAACCTGGATACAAGACACAGAAAATTGCAAACAAGAATTTATTTTATTATGTTCAGTAGTAAATAGCAATTAAAAATATTCAGAGAAGCCAACACTTCGCAGAACCTCTTCGGGAAGGTTTTCCTTGACAGCCTTCGCCTGAGAAAACTTTTCGCCCTGCAGGAACTCAGCCAAGTAATCTTCTGCAAATGCATCTATTTCCTTCATTACATTTTCGCCCGGAAAGTTAATCTGTGAACATTTATACAGGCTCAATACAGCGAGTATTCCACCGCTGTTTTCATTACCAGACAGCTTAAAAAGCTCTTCAGCCTCGCCTTTAATGTTTTTGAGGACGTCTGCCATTTAAAATTGGACGAGATTAAGACCCATCTAATAATTTTTAAAATTGTAGATTCGATTAAGCATTGAAAGAGCACTAATCTAAATCACTTGTATACCAGAAGATACAGTGTAGCCGAAAGTTCTGAGAAGCCTAAAGGCAGTGGCTGTAATATCAATATCAGGAACCAGGCTTTCCCTTCCAAATCCTATGCCTCTTTCACTCCAGTACCTACCATACGTTTCCAATGCTAGGTGTCAAAATAGCATCAAAAATTTAGACTTTTATTGGAAAAATCATAACAGAGGCGATATTATTACTCACTGGAACACATAGTCCATTGCTTGTTTAATCTCTGTTTGAAAATGACGTTGGAGTCCAAGACGTTCAACATTATCCACAGCTCTCAAGCGCTCCGCTACATCCACTGGATACACGCCCGGCACTGCAAAAGAAACATTTTTGTTTAATTTTCCGATATTCTTTCAATACTGCCTGCGAGTTTTGAATACAACAATTACCATTGTCTCCAAATTTTGTAGCAAGGTTCGTCAAATACCGCAGACATTTCCTGTCTCGTGTGTGCATGAAAACGCAAGCTGTAGATGCTGGGGAGCCAGAGAAAGATCCTTCCATGGATTGCAGTTTTAGGATATTTTTCCAATCGACTATTTCTTGTATGCCTTCGAGACACTGCAACATTGTTGAGCGATGGCTATGTAGCTCTTCAACACATACTCTAATTCACAGTAATCTTAATCAGTCACTTCCATCTTCAGTTTATGTGTGCCTTAAAACATGACTTATTATAAACAGATAACAGCAAAAGATTACTTTTTCAATTCGAAGTCTCGCGTTTCGTTGATTTGCTTTATGATAGAGAGGTCATAAGGGAGATCTAAACCCAAAAGTTTGGCTTCATTCAGCAGTGCAGGAAAGACCAACTCGAATCCCTTGGATCGATGATGGCCAAGTGCTTCTTTAATCATCCCTTCAGTATTTCTCCCTAAAAACACAACACCTGCTATGCCCCACAAATTTAACTCATCGTTTTGAAGGTATATCTCGTTTTTCAATTATGCCTCATGTAAGGTAATTTAAAATATCTGAACTAGACTGTCAAATTTAAAAACAGTAATTACTAAAATATAGTTCCAAAAATGTAGAAGGAAATGCGCATAGGTTTACGGACAAAGTATTTTTTTGGCCTGTTGGCCCAATCATAAAACCAGAAATGGAAAGGCCAGAAAACAGTAAAACACGTAACTACCTCTGTTGACTTGGCTGTTTCCAACACCCCAGATGAGCAGAGTAAGTATGCAGGAAAGAGTATTGAGTAATCTATCAGACGCTAAGAAACGACGCCTGTCTCCCCAGGAACCGTCCGGTAACTGGTTTTGAAGAATCCAGTCCAACATTTGAGGAAACTGGGGTTTAGCAGAGCCATCAATGGCTGAAACTCTCGCTACCCAGGCGGTGTCGTAAGCAGAAGGACTTATTTCCCCATCTCCCATCGAATTAAATATCCCTTTTATCTCTCCAACCAATTCCTCTATTCTCTTATCCATCTCATCTGAGGGCGCCTGAAACAATAACACTTGATTATATTTTCGAATTTGATAATTTTGCAAATAATCTATTTGCTCTGTTGTTCTACATGTTCCAGGGACAATTCAGTATTAATTCTTACCTCCTCAATTGTTGAAATAGAATGAACGTAATCTGGTTTCCCGTAATCAGGGTTGATTTTGCGCAGTGTGTGCGGTCTTGTTAAACCTGTAGTAATGGCAATATTATATTATTTAAGATTCGAACATTCAACGTTTAAACTCAAAAGTTCATTAAACAATGAAGACAGTGATCGCCATTACTCTGAGGAGTCTTCGCATCCTCCCCGACAACGACGGGGGATAGCGTGTTCTGGCAACCTGCGAACAATTATAAAGAACACCAGTAATTAAGATTTCAATATTGAAAATATTAAATAGTGAATGATTAGTAATGGTATTTTTCCAGAATGCACCGGTGACAGGTGCGATTTTTAATCCTGGTAAACACAATTTTAATATTATGTGCTTTTTCTTTTCTTTTTGGGTCATTGACTAAGAAGAACGAAATTATTCCTAGAAACCAACAGAGTTTGTTTAACAACCAATCATCATTTGCATACACAAAGGTAGAAATTGTATCACAATAAAGTTATTCTAGAAAAAATTGTTGCATTATTAGCGCACATTGATGTGGGAGGAGAGATAAGACATCTATCAAAACCATAGATGTACGAGGCTCAAAATGTAGGAATTTCAGCCCAAAGATTGCCTTCTCATAGTGCAAATACAACAGTGAATGATACTATTCTATTATCAGTGGTTACAAGGCACAATGTGTTTGAATATTGTTCTAAAGTCATCCCTCATATATATGTTGCACTGATAAAAGGGCACCGGGGAAACTCACAGAGCACACGTACATGTGGCAGTAGTGGATGGGTGTGGGGGTGTTCTACTAAGTGCAAGGTAAGGATGACGGGGTCAGTGTGGGATTTTGTGCGTTATTTCAAACTGCAATAGCCACAAATCGAAACAAAATTGTAGTGCCCAAGTAAGAGAGAAGTTATTGCTTATGTGACTACTACCTTTCTTATATTTAGAATTAGGAGCTCAAACTTTAATATTATATTTGACTACAAAATTTAATACTATATTTGATTACAAATTTGTTCAATGACAATGATTTTTTCTTTCTTTTTTTATTTTTATTGTCCACAATACTTATTTATGTGACTACTACCTTCCTTAGACTTGATGTTTTCAAAGTCAATGATTTTTTTCTTTCTTTTTATAAAAATATTTTTAGACTTGAAGTAAAAAAAGAAACTAATAAAAATTACAATAGAATTCAAGTATTATTTTTTATTAGAATTCAACCTAATAACAAACTATGTAATAGTATATTTATGTAATGTGAATGTAATATTTTTTCTATTTTAAATAAATATTTTTAAAATATATATAATTATATAGTAATCTATTAGTTTACAATAGTTATATACTTGATAACTAAGAGATATTTTCCAACATCCACCACAAGTCAAATTTTGATATTGTAGTTTTCAAGTCAAACTCATTCAACCATATTCCATTCACTCTCACTAAAAATACTTCTTTCATTATGAAATGCACAATCTATTATATATGCAAACAATATATGTAAATCATGGAGAAGCGATAAACGACCAACGAGAAAATCTCGGGTTGCCCCGAGAGTATGACCAGTTTCAATCCATGTAAGTTGGTGTCTTGATGCGAAACTGAGAGCATGTTGACTCCCAGGAATCTGGATTAGATTGCCCAGATACCAGAATGTTTAGTGCCTTTCAAAAGACTGTCCCCTGAACAAGGCTCAATCTTCAAGAGCTAGGGTTAGATTGCCCCGATACTTGTTGATTGAAAGATAGTCGATAGAGATTTTTTTTTTGGTGGATGCATCAAAAGTGTCTATTTCTAGGTTTGCACCAAGATGATCATTTTTTCAGGACATTTTCATATTTTTAGAATTTTTTTAGGACTTTTAACGATTTTCATGTTTTTAGAGATTTTTTAGTTTTTTAGATTTTTAGAGATAACTAGATCTCAAGCAAGATCACAATGGTTTGCCCCAATGTCTAGCAAGGTGTAGGACATTGCAGATAGATTAGAAAGCTGATGTATGAGACAAATAGACAATGATACGAAAAGAGGGTGAATGTGACCCTCAAGGACAGTCTCTTCAAGATTACTCAAGCTAAGGAAAAAATAATATAGCAATGTAGGATCATGGAGTGATGTTGTATAACATTTAGGGTAATGACCTGATGTCATGAAAAGTATGTGGTCCAAAAGAGTGGACATGTCAAGAGACTACTAAGAACTTGTTTTACAATTTTGATCAAGACCAAGGGGTCAATTTCATAGGATAGGATATAGCTATGATTAGGATAAAGGTTGATGGAGGTATAAGTGCATGTTTTGGATTATGATAGGAATGCACAGAGATAAGAAGAATAGGCTTGGGATCAGAAAGATCATGATAGGGTAGCATGCATGAGAGAAAGTAAATAGGCCAATGGAATAGATCATGAATGTGAGGATATATGATTCTCATGGATAGGCTCAACCTTGTCAAGATCAGCAGAAGGAACATGGATGTTCACGAGCTAGTTCGATGTCAGATATGATGGAAGAAGATGACATGGAAGGAACTTTCCCCCAAGTGAAGAGTGCAAGTAGGAGGAATTACGCATGACACCTATTTGCCAAGTTTTCATCATGGTACTTATCCAATGCGCCACAAGAAGTGGTTTTCACCATAGGACAGATTGATTTATCTTTACTTTTTCTACCAAGGTGTCTGTTTACCAGGTTTTCACCATGGCACTTTTTCTTTGTTTTTTTTTTCTTTTTTTTCATCTTTTTTATTTTATGGAGGAACTTAAGCTCCTAGCTCTTTAGATAGTGCTCCTTTAAAAGATACGCTATAATAGGCCAAGGTGGCTGAAAGTATGCTCATAGATGCTGATAGGGTGATGGTAAAGAAGATTGATATGGAGGATGATGAGGAGCTCTTCTCCTAGAGCCTGTTGGCTCTCTCCAAGACCTTCACTGGGTCTCTCTTAGGGTCTCTTTCTCTACCCTAATTAGAGGATTCTTTCCTAATCCTCTAACTCCCTAGGAACTTCCCATCAACTTCAAACTCAACTCCTTACACTCTTTCTTAGCTTTCTTGTAACCATTGCTTCACAAGCCTCATATCACTCAATTGATGTCAACTTCCTAAGGTTAGGATTTCCCACTCCCCTTAGGTGCAATCAAACTCCTATGTATCCAATTTGATGAATCCTTCAACCATTTTCCAATTGAGACCCAAAATCAAGCTCTTTGGCCTTGTAACCTTTTTAGGCCTATTAGCCCTCCAAATCACTGAAAAGGTTTTCTTGCTCCCACAAACCCTTAACTATCCTAGAAAAAATTGGATATTCTATGTGGGTTTTTCCTCCCCTCAAATATTTATTGGGTCTCAAATCTCAGTAGAGTCCGTACAGTGGATTTCTACCAAACCCCTAAAAATAAGGGTTTCAAAAGGAATGTAGACTGGTTTGACAACTTGGTCTTCTTCCTCCAATCAGATGGTCTCTTCTGAACTTTTCCTTCCATAAAAATGTTTGCACCACATTCCTCTACACTCCTCTAATCTTGATTGGCTCATACCAATCACTCTGCAATCTCCATTACCACTGTATTTTTCAGATACCCTAACCAGAATGCTCCCCACTCACCTAGGGCCTGAATGTTCTCATGCTTCCCCTGCACACACACACTCCAAAATCCATATATCTATATAGTATATACAAGGACCTAATGGATTCAAAGTGTTCATGGAGTTTGAGCCACGAGAACTCCTAAGAAACCCATTATTTAGATAACTGGACCAAAACTGGCCAGTGAACTTGTAAACATAAATAATTTAACAAAACCTAACCAAAAAGTATAATCTACCAAAATAATACCACAAAAATCTTGGAAAATACATTGAAAACACTATCCAATCATTCATTCAGTCCATTCAATCCAATAAAGTGATAGATGATGGCTCTGTCGCAAAATTACACTAGAAATTGATCATTCCTTGTAATCAGTCCATACAAAATAAAAGCTAACCATCAGATTAGGGTTGGAATCACCTTATATACTCCTATCCCATATATCTAGACCAATTGGTCAGGATTTGGGCAACTTAATGGCTGATTTCTAAAATCTAGGAAATTTTGTGATGACAACTTTTGTCAAAATTACAATTTTCACATTTTGAGTGTCCTAATTGGTTCCAAACTTTACCAATTGACCTCAAATGGCTAGAAAACAACTAAAAATCATAAATCCTCCCCATTTGGGACTTTGGTCAACATTTTGAATTTTGAGTTGACTTTTAGGCCTTAGACTCCTGGAATCAACTACACTCAAACAACACAACCCTAATCTTTCCAAACATAAACCACACCTCAAACACACACTAGGGACTTTATATTTTAGTCCTTATTCATTGATGGTTGGAAAAACCATCCTACAAGCCAAAATAGTTAAGATCTTCTAGTAGACCTTAAGGGTGCTCCTGCACCATAACCCCCCCTACAACAAGCAAGTTAAGGAACTTTTGGTGAAAGGAACTCCTCACTGATTCCATGTTTCTTGAAGTCACTTTCAGATATCCAAGTGGATTCTGACTCTAGTTGTTGCTTCCACTTCACTAGATGCTCCATGTAGATCTTATGTCTTGTTTTCTTTTTCACCCTTGAATCCAATATCTTCTCAAATTGTAGTTTGTTCTGTTCCAGAGTCTTGAACTCTCCCATGTCCTTATGTACCTCTGCTTTGTAATACATCTCATCCATATCTGGCCCCTTATACTTGATCAAATCTTTCACATTGAAGATTGGAGAAATTGACATCTCCTTGGGAAACTCTACCTTGTTTGCATTAGGTCCATACTTTGCCAATATCTTACAAGGTCCAATTCATTTCATCTATAGCTTGTTGGGTATCCCGTTTTGTAGTCTTTCCTTATTGAGGAACACCATGACTAGTTCACCCACTTCAAAGTGCAATTCTCTTCTCCCCTCATCTTTCTTTGCCTTCAACCTCTAATTTGCCTCCATCAAGGTCTTTTGCACTTGCTCATGAACTTCCTTTATTGATTGTGAAAAATCATCAACATGCCCACTAAATCCCTCATATCCTTTGAGGTCTATGAGTTCCATCACACCCCTTGGATGTGTTGAAAACACAGTCTCAAATGGGCTCTTCCTTGTAACTCTTTTGATACTATCATTGTAGGCAAATTATACCTGTGGGATAACTTGCTCCCAACCTTTTCCATAGTCCTTGGTAAGACACCTAAGAAAGTTCCCAAGTATCTTGTTGATTACTTCAGTCTGCCCATCCGTTTGAGTATGATAGGAAGATCCATGAGATAAATTTGTACCTAATCTCTTCCATAGGGTCTTCCAAAAGTGATCCATGAAATTTACATCCCTGTCTGCAACAATTCTCATTGGTAGGCCATGAATCCTTACTACTTCTTTTAAAAACAAGTAGGCAATATGGCTGGCATCATGTGTAGTTTTACATGGTATGAAGTGGCTCATTTTACTAAACCTGTCTACCACTACAAATGCATTGTCTAAACCAGTTGGAGTTCTAGGTAACCCCACTATGAAGTCCATACTTATGCGCTCCCAAGGTCTACTTGGGATGGATAGTGGCTGGTAAAGCCCTGCATTAGATGAAATGTCTTTAGCCTTCTAACATATGCCATAGTGCTCCACATACCTTCTTACTTACTTCTGCATCTTTGGCTACCAATAGAATCTCTCTACTAAGTCCAATGTCTTATTCAATACAAAGTGTCCACTTAGGCTTCCATTATGCTTTTCCTCTATACGTTTCTCCCTCATAGATCCTCTTGGAACACATAGTTGCTTGCCTTTGAATAGAAACCCATTATTCAATGTATACTCTGCAAACTAACTATGAAAGTGATTCTCAAGATTCTGACACACCTTATATATCTCTAAGAAATTTGAATCTCCCTCATATAGGTCCTTAAAACCTTCAACTCCTGTACTTTGCAACTGAATCTCTTGGATGGTAAGTAGTCTTCTACTAAGGGCATCTACAAATTTTTTTTGCACTCAATTCTTATGTTTGATAGTAAAGGTGTAAGACTGTAGGAATTCCATCCACTTGATGTGTCTCAAGCTAAGCTTGTATTGATTCTTTATGTAACTCACTACTTGGTTGACTCTGAAGACAACAAACTCTTTGGGAAAAATATAATGCCTCCACTTCTTTAAGGCTTATAGAAGAGCATATAGATCTAAGTCATAGGAAGAGTACCTAGACCTAGCCTCATTTAGTCTTAGGCCACATGCCTGCCTTCCTGACTTAAGACAGCTCCCACTGCAATGCTACTTGCATCATACTCCACAATGAATGGTCTATCAAAGATTTGTAATAGAAATATAGGCTGAGTAGCCAATTCCTTCTTCAATCTCTCGAATCCATCATTATCTTCCTTTTTCCACAAAAATTATGTTTTCAACTCTCCTTTTATATTCTCTAGGATAGGAGAACAAATCTCAGTGAATCTCCTAATGAACTTCCTATAGAATTGGGCTAACCGATGGAAGATCCTAAGTTTATTCTCTGTCTTAGGAGTAGGCTAGTTCAATATGGCCTCTACCTTCTCCTTATCCATTTTTAAGTCACCCTTGGAAACCACAAAGCCAAGGTAGACTAGCTCTTCTTTCATGAACTCACTCTTCTCAAGGTTTATGGTGAGTTTCTCTTCCTACAACTTCTTCAACACCAAATCTAAGTGTTTCATGTGATCTTCTTTCATTTTACTGAAAATTAGGATGTCATCTAAATAGACAACTACAAAAACTCCTATATAGTCCTTCAAGACTTCATTCATCACCCTTATAAAGGTGCTTGGTGCATTAGTAAGCCTAAAGGGCATCACTAACCATTCATACAACCCCTCTATAGTCTTAAATGTAGACTTCCACTCATCACCCTCTTTCATCCTAATTTGATAGTACCCACTCTTAAAATCAATTTTGGAGAAGTACTTAGCACCTCCCAAGAAATCCATCAAGTCTTCTATTCTAGGAATTGGAAATCTATAAGTGATAGTTATCCTATTTATTGCCCTAGAATTAGTACTCATCCTCCACTTACCTCCCTTCTTAGGAGCCAACACCCCTGGGACAACACATGGGCTAATTTGCTTCCTTATCAACCCTTGGTCCAAAATCTCTTAGACTTGTCTGGATATCTCCTTGTTTTGCTCAGGTGTTCCTTCATATCCCTTAGAAATTATTTTCCACTCAATAACATGGCACTAGATTCTTCCTTCTCCATTGTATCCTCTTCTAGTATGGATTTTATTTTGTAAGTGACCCCATTTTTCTTGAAGGTGTACTTGTTGTCTTTCCCATGATGGACTACATCTCTGTCATACTGCCACAGTCTGCCAAGCAACAGATGCCAAGAAGCCATTGGAAAAACATCACATAGTATCTTGTCATGATACTTTCCAATGGAAAATTACATCCACACTTGTTCATTTACTAAGATGTGATGGCTCTTATTCAACCATGTGACTTTGTAAGGACATTGATGTGGAATTTTAGTGAGCTTTAACTTCTCTACTGCCTCCTCTGATATAACATTGTCTGTAGATCCTGAATCAATGATCACCTTACATAATATTCCCATTATCTTTCACTTGACCCTGAAAAGAGCCATTCTTTTCTTGTGTCCATCCTTAGGGGGTTCTTTAATTAGTATTCCTCTAAGCATCAAAATTTCACCTTTCTATGAATCCAGACTAGCCTCAGAATGCTTGATGTTGTCCTCCTCCTGGCCATAGTTGATCCTCTTCTCTCCTTGTGAGGATGCTAGCTTATATGGACACCTATATGCAGGGTGCCACAACTATCCACAGTTGTAACATTTCATGGAAGAGAAATAAGATCCCCTCCAAAACCTCATGTTCTTCCTCTACCACTATTATAAGAACCCCTTCCTCTATTGCTAAATCCACCTCTATTGTTTGAATCTTGTTCCTGATCTGCATATCTGGATTCACCATGACCCCTACTTTCATTGCCTCTACCACTTGAATATCCTCTATGGCCACCTCTATTGTCTCTACCCTTTCCTCGACCTCTAGAGCTAGAATCTTGTCTTTTCTTTAGTTTTTCTTCCACCTTCAAAGCTATTTGAAAACAACTATGAATGGAAGTCAAGGTAAAGAGACTAAGCTCTTCTTGAATGTTCCAGCTTAATCCATTAAGGTATCTTGCCACTTTAATACTTTCTATCTATTGAATTCTTGATCTAAGACAACATTTTTGGAATTCTTCAGTATAGGATGACACATCAAGGTCTTTTTGCCCAAGATTTTGCCTCTTCTTATGCAGTTGGATGTCATAATCCTCTGGAAGATAATAGTCATTCAATTTTTCCATCATTGTTTTCCAAATTTTTATGGGATTATTGCCCTCTTTCTCTCTTTCTTCCTACAAGAACTTCCACTATGTAAGTGCTTTCCCTCTTAGCCTTGACTTGGCTATTTTCACCTTTTGGGCCTCTATAATCCCATCACACTCAAAGTGATTCTCCATTCCTTCAATCCATTCCATAACCATTTGAGCATCCATCTTTCCAGAGAATATTGGGATGCCCTATAGATCCTTTCCACTAAATTCCTTGAGTACTTTGAGGAATGGTTCCTCAGGTAGAAGAGGATCAGGCTCTGGTTCTATTTCCTCTTCCACTGGTTTCTTTCCCTTATCTATCCCTTCATGCATTTCTTCTCTCAAATTACTAGTAGTCTCAACCACTTCTACCATCTTGATCTTCATTTCCTCCATTGCTTCTTCAAGAATCATATTCTTGATTTGTTTCTCTGACAAATATTTGGCCAACTCTGCATTGGTCACCATGCTAGAATCACCTATGGACTCACTTTAATCTGACATACACTAATTCAATCACCCAAGCCTTTCAATAGCTTTTATACCAATTTGATGAGGATCTCCTCTCCTGGAGCCTTTTGGATCTCTCCAAGACCTTCATTGGGTCTCTCTCAGGGTCTCTTTCTCTACCCTAATTAGATGATTCTTTCCTAATTGTCTAACTCTCTAGGAACTTCCCATCAACTTCAAACTCAACTCCTTATACTCTTTCTGAGCTTTCTTGCAACCATGGCTTCACAAGCCTCCTATCACTCAAATGATGTCAACTTCCTAAGGTTAGGATTTCCCACTCCCCTTAGGTCCAATAAAACTCCTATGGATCCAATTTGATGAATCCTTCAACCATTTTCCAATCGTGACCCAAAACCAAGCTCTTTGGCCTTATAGCCTTTTTAGGCCTATTAGCCCTCCAAATCACTAAAAAGGTGTTCTTTCTCCCACATTGATAAACAATCCTACAAAAAAATTGGATATTCTATGTGGTTTTTCCTCCCCTTAAAGATTTACTAGGTCTCAAATCTCAATAGAGTCCGTACAATGAATTTCTAACAAACCCCTAAAAGTAAGGGTTTCAAAAGGCATGTAGGCTAGTTTGACAAGTTGGTCTTATTTCTCCAATCAGATGGTCTCCTCTAAACTTATCCTTCCATAAGAGGGTATGAACCACATGCCTCTACATTTCTCTAATATTTATTGGCTCATACCAATCACTCTGCGATCTCTATTTCCACTGTATTGTTCAGATACCCTAAACAGAATGCTCCCCACTCGCCTAGGGCCTGAATGTTCTCAAGCTTCCCCTACAGACACACACTCCAAAAGCCATATCTATATAGTAGATACAAGGCCCTAGTGGATTCTAGGTGGTCATGGAGTTTGATCCATGGGAACTCCAAAGAAACCCAGTATTTACATAACTGGATGAAAACTAGCCAGTGAACTTGCAAACACAAATAATTTAACAAAACATAACCATAAAGTACAATCTACCAAACTAATACCAAAAAAATCTTGGAAAATACATTACAAACACTATCCAATCATTCATTCAGTCCATTCAATCCAATAAAGTGATAGATGATGGCTTTGTCACAAAATTACACTGCAAATTGATCATTCCTTGTAATTAGTCGGTACAAAATAAAAGCTAACCATTAGATTAGGGTTGGATTCACCTTATATACTCCTATCTCACTTGTCTAGAACATTTGGTTTGGATTTGGGCACCTTAATGGCCGATTCCTAAAATCTAGGAAATGTTGTCATGACAACTTTGACAACTTTTGTCAAAATTGTAATTTTCACATTTTGAGTGTCCTATATGGTTCCAAACTTTACCAATTGACCTAAAATGGATAGAAAACAACTAAACATTATAAATCCTCCCTATTTGGGACTTTGGTCAACTCTTTGACTTTTGATTTGACTTCTAGGCCTTAGACTCCTAGAATCAACTAGACTCAAACAACACAACCCTAATATTTCCAAACATAAACCACACCTCAAACACACACTAGGGAATTTATATTTTAGTCCTTATTCATGGATGGTTGGCCAAACCACCCTACAAGCCAAAATATTTAGGATCTTCCAGTAGACCTTGAGGGTGCTCCTACACCAGAGGATAAGGGAGATGGTAGTCAAGGATTTATGCGATGGATTGAATGAGAGGAATAACAGGAATATGAGATGGATGTGTAGGAGGTAGGTGCAAAATATTGGATAGGGTATTGAAAAGTTTGTGTAGGCAAGATCAACATCAACACACATCTTGAAGGATAGTGGAATGATAGAGGAAAAGTGTGTGAAATGGATTTAGGTTTTGATATGGATCTTGGTGCACGAGGACCCAAGATGGATAAAGAAATATTCAAAACAATGGATTTTGGGACATGAGGACCCAAAATAGGTTTAGGAGATGAAAAATGTTTGAAAGGATACAGAGTCGAAGCCTTTGAAAGCTTGGACACCAATTCTGATTTTTCCTTTTTGTTGAAGCCTTTTAAGAGAGACTTGGAATTCCACATAACTTTTTCTTTTCTTTTTGTATCCAAGTCGTTTAAAAGAGACTTGGGAATCCACATAGCTTTTGATTTTCTATTTGTATCAGATGATTCAGAATGCAATTCTTGCATAATGGATTTAGGAATCCATATTTTCTTTTATTTGGTTCTTTTCTCAGTGGACCTATGTGGTCTCTTGAATATTTCCTTTGTATTTGTAGTCACATGTCAATTAGATGGGACATAGTGATCTTCATATGTAGGTGGATTCTTGCATTGTTGATTTCTTTGTTGTACATCCAAATTGCTTCCAAAAGACTTAGGAATTGTTGATGAATGAGGTTGATATGACTGGGTCATATAGATTGGGTGATAGGGAGAATTCAAGGATGTATGTCTTTGTTGATTTTGATAGGAGATAGGGTAAGTGGATTTCAAGCTAGTATTGATAGGCATGGTAGATGGGGGGACATAAGGACCCAATATAGATGGAAGGTTTGATGGTCTCAACTTTGGGATGTAGGAACCAAGGATGGCTCTAGAAGATGGAGAAGACTAATGCTTATTTTTGAATGGAGGGATATAAAGTGTGGAGGGGATATCAACATCTTTAGAGTGACTTGCATGACCAAGACTCTTCTCTTTAGAGTTCATCTTTATATAACCAGGAGCATGAGTATTTTTGATAGGAGAAATTGAAGCTTGATGGGATGTATTTTTCTACAAGGGATTTATGCTCTGATCTTGACAAAGATCATGAGATGGTGTACAAAGGATACTTTTCTCTTGATTTTTAATAGGTTCCTTAGAGATGGTGGAAAGTATATCTTGATCTTTCTTGGTAGACAAGATATAGGAGATGTAAGAGTTTCTTCTAGGAAGAAATGGAAGGGGATGATAAAATCATCATGAGACTCTTGAGATGTGTGATTTTGGTCAACCATTGGATAAGGATGGATGGTGTCTTGATCTTGATCATTGCTGATATTTGTTTCTTCACACATTGGATTCCCTCTTGACATGGAGCCACTTATATGGATGAGGTGGGAGTTTTGATATGTATGAGGGATTCTTGAAAGGCTAATGGAGTATCATTTTGAGTAGGCATGATAAGCTTTGAAGTACATGGAAGCTTGGGGTCTATGATCTTTAGAGCCTAAGAAAGGCTTGCATCTGTATGCTGATTAGCTTGGATCTGTTTTGGAGGTAGTCCTTGAGACTAAACATAGTTGTCATTAGGCTTAGTTCTTGATAGAGATGGGGAAGCTTTAGGAGATGGAGGAATAGTGGAATAAGTAGATGGGATATGCAAACCATTGCAAGACATGGATTCCTGATATTGATCATGCTTGAGATTAATATCTTCACTAGATGATTCATTAGGATTTTCCACTTTGATTATGCCATCATCTATAAGATCTTGGATTTTATGTTTCAACTCAATGCAATATGAATTTTAATGCTTTTTATGTGAATGAAATGCACAATAGGGATTCAAGAATCTGAATCTATGGGATGTGGCTTGAGGCAATGTGATGAGATTATGCTCAAGAAGTGCTTCCAATGCTGATGTATAAGATTATCCCAAAGGAGTAAATATTCTCTCTTAAGGATAATTAGACACTTCTTGACTTGCAATATCCTTCTTTTGTGGATACAAAAGGATTTCATCTGATTCTGTCATAGTTTCCTCTACATTCTCTTGTTCAAAGATAGGATTGTCATAAAACTGTTCTTGATCAAAGATGGGATTATCATACCCAGATTTATCCATGTTCAAAGAAAGTGGAGAGAAATAAGAATCATGATCAAATAGAAAAGGATAGGTTGATCTTAAGGAGGATTCATTGGATGGAGTATCCTTTTTCCCCTTTAATCCTTGGAGTTCAGATTCCAAGGTTTGAAGTTTTAATAAAGTTGACCTAAGAATCTCTTCTCTACTTTTAGACATTGTAAGATTGTCTTGATGCGCTTGCTTAGATGATTGAAGAGAAGGTATGATGAATCAATTGATTAACTGATAGGTGCTGAAGTGATATCTAAAGTGCTGATTAAGTCCAAGACCAAAAGACAAAGGAGATAATGTCCAACTGAGACAAAGATAGAAATGACTCTGATCTTGAGTCAAGGTTCACAAACCTACTATTGCAACTCAGGATAAGGATAGTGCAGACAAAGATGATAAGATAACAAGTCACTTGGACTAGCACAACAAAGTCAGATTTCAAAATAACAACTAGTTAGACTATCAATAGATTGTAGTCAAATATAGACTAGTGATGATGTTGATGAAAGCATGGATTTGTGAAGATTCAGACAGAACCTTCACATAAAAATATAGAATTGGACAGCAAGGTGATAGTTTTCTAGAGTTCCTTAAAATGACTTCTAGTTTGGACATGCATAAATAAGTTGATTCACTTGACTGACACTGTGATGATACCTAAAGTGTTATCCAAGTCCAAGACCAAAGAGACCATGAGATAAATACCCAACTGAGAAGGATATAGAAAAAGACTTTGATCTTGAGTCAAGGTTAACAAACCTGCTCTCACAACTCAGAAAAAGGACAATGCAGACAAAGATGATAAGATTGAAAAAAGAACTCGGTCAATTGGACAAGTGTAACAATATCAGATTTCAAGATAACAATAGGTTGGACTAACAACAGATTGCAATTGCATGTGAACTAGCAAAAGTGTTATGACAGTGCGAATTTTAGAGTAGACTAAATGAAGTAGGATAGACAGATGAAAGACCAAGTTTCGACAAGTTTTTGAAACAAATTTGATAGAGTTTCAAAAGAGTTTTGACAGAGTTTTGGCAGAGTTTCGACAGAGTTTCAGCAGAGTTTCAGACAAGACAAGCTAGGAAAATATCCAAATTTTACAGTTTTCCAAATCATTTGATTGATGTTGTTGTTGTTTCAGTAAACACTCACGCAAAACACATCATGGAGTTTGTTTTTTGTAACAAAAAAAATAATGGACACACCACAATCCTGGGTAAGCCAGGGCAATATCTGTTGAATTCCCACTTGAACTGAAGTTCATCCACGCTCACTCATAGCAGACAACTTAGAAGCTTGGAGGCACGAGTTCCTCCTTGTAGTGCACTCACTTCTCAGGCACAACAAGCTTCGAATCCGAAGAGAATCACTTCCCAAAGGACTATTGTCTTTACTAAGAGCAGTGAAAATGTGGGACATCTTAGTTTCTCTCTGACCTTCCACGCCAACAGATAGAAGTTTTTTAGTCTCTAAAACAAATTTTGTAGTCAAGGGCATCTGTTCAAGTGGTTGTGATCAAGTCATTTTCCCAGTAAAGGTGGCTCTCCCAATCCTTTCAAAGAAAGGTTTTCACCTTAACAATGTAGTGACTTTAATGCACCACTAGGGTACTAGAGGAGATTTTGGTTGCCACAATGAATTCACACCTATCCATTGTGAGACTAATCACAATGGCATTTTTTATATACCAGTTCGGAAGGGCTTGGCTTTAGTCTAATACCAGTTGGGCAATCCACTCTCACTAGCTCTATTAAAGAACTCGGGAGGTAGCCATGCTAAAATAATTATATGAGTTTCTCTTACACCCAAGATCCATGAAGGCAAGGGGAGAGGATATGTTCATATAATTATTAGGATTACAATCTAAAAGATACTTCAAACACATAAGAAAATGACAATAATTTTTCTGGATTTTTGATCATCCCAATAGGGCGAGAGCATAGTTTCCTAACATCAATGCCATTCCTAAAAATACCATATAGAAGTTCATTTTAGAATTCTTGCATGTGGGTTCCTATTTTAATAAAACAAAATAAAATGCAAGCACAATGTTTAGCATGCTATCGATCAAGGCAACCTGCGAGATGATTTATTAGTAGTCTGTATTTTTAGTCTTCTTTTCAAACGTCCTGCAAACTACTGTTAAGCTATAATCAATAAGATAAATCAGAGAACAACAAAGCCCAAAAATTGTCAGCATTAAAAAAATCAGAAAATCAGAAATCTTATTTGATATTCATAAAGTAGATAAAAAAATCACTCACTTTCAAAAAAAATTGCACACAAAAAGGTTACCGTATGAGCCTGTACAAGCCTTTGGAAGCTGCAAAGCAGAGGATTAGACAGATAGAGTGATGAAAAACCTTCCATTTATGATAAATCTGGTACAAAAATATAGAAACTAAGAAAAACCCAGAAATCTTCAAACAATTCTACCAGAAATAAAAAAAATTGCACTCAATTTGGACTTAAAATGAGCAAGATATGATCGTTTAAAGTTAGACTGTAAATTCAAAAAGCTCAATGGTGAAGGCTAAAGATTTTTCAAACCCTACTGGCATCATCAACCTATGAGTTTAAATTTGATGGTTTCGTGGCTATCATAGAAGGTCATGCAGATTGATGGTTTGACGACAATCAAATTTAAAATAGGGAAAAAAATCTTATTTTTTTTAGTCTTTTTTCAAAAAAATTTGCCTCGGGCTGCATGCAGAGATGATAAAAAACTACCTCAATTTCCATGAAAAAAGGTCATATGCACTACTTGGGAAAAAAAAATTTCCATAGGTGTGACTTTCACCGAATATGGGTGAGTTTATAGTCATTTTCAACTGAAACGATGTTCCAGACGCAATGGTGCAATCAGATTTGGCTCAAAAGAAGAGTTTAAAAGGCACTGAGATAATTATAGATAGAAGATAGAAGGAATTTTCAAACTTTCTCCACGCTAAAATAAAAATGAAATGTGTTGTTTTACCTACAAAATCATAGTACAAACATGATCTTAAGATTTTCAAAACTAATTTAAATGTGATGATAGAAATAGATGTTCTACCCCACGGTGGGCACCAAAAATGTATACGTTAAATGTGGACTTGTTATTCAACCATACACTTCAATATAGTCCTTATTCATCATCCACATACAGAAGTGAATATGATTTATTCACCCTGCATCCCTGTATGATTTGACCTGTTGCCTCCTATCCAGATGGGGTTTTGAATGTTTCTCAGAACAAGAGTCTCACAACCTAGATCAATCCAAGAACGGAGGATTTTTCTCCATGAATGCAATCCAATGCAAGATTAATCTAAGAATGAAAGATTAACTATTACATGATTTTGAATGAGATTAATCTAAGAAAATGAAACTAATCTATTGCAAATGAGAGCTTAATGTAAATGAGATTATGAACTATAAAATGCAACAACAATTCTTTATTCTAACAATGCATATTTTGAATGAGAAATGGGAGTTCTTTTATAGACTGAGAGTCTACTTAGAATAGAAAGTTTCCTTTTTGAAATAAAATAGATAGAAAATCCAGTTCAAATTAGCAAGCTTTCTTTAAAAGAAAATAATGAACTCTTTTCTCTTTGTTTTTAACTATTTGCTTTTGGATTTTAACTATTTTGTTTCTCTTTATAGCACAGTCAATTCAAAGTTTCCATTTCTGAACATGAGAGAAGATTTTTGAGAGAATATTTAATTAAATAAATAGAATATGACCTCATAAATGTGGTTTTCTCAATTATTTGAATAATTAAATTCAATTATTGAAATGAGGATATTTATTTAATAATTTAATATTATTTAATTCCTTTTTATGTGTTTTAGCTAAAAGGGGCGAATTTAATTTAATTAAAGTGCTAGGACTTTATAATTAAATTAATTCAATCATAGGGTTTATTTAGCTAATTGATGTTTTAGGAATTAAATATAACGTTATGATTAATGCAGATTTAGGATTTTCTGCATTTGACACTTAGGTCGAGTAGAGTCAGTCAAAACTCAGAATTGCCTAGTAGAATAGGACTTTGATGATTCGGAAGAATGACAAATGCAACAAAATTGGTTAGGGTTGCAAGATTCCAATTTTGGGGTGTTACACATAGGAGAGATTCAACGGACGTGACACCTACCAGTGGTCAGGTAAGTTTTAAATATATGTAAGTTTGAACATGCATTTATAATGTTAAAAGTATCTAACATTAATATTATTATATACATGCATTTATATTCGCAGGAATCAGTTGTTGCTTCACAGCGAGAGGATAGTCATGGCAGTCGGTCAGTGGGTTGCTTTGTTTGCATGTGTCTGGATGATTCCCTAGTTTTCGACATGTTGCACAGATCTCTGATTCGAGACTTTTTATATATGTCATTATTATATGTTTGATATTAGTAGTTGATGATTCAAGACATATATTTATTATCTGATTTAATTAGATGGTTTCATTTGATTAGATGTTATGATTTGATTAGATGGTTTCATTGGATTAGATGGTTTCATTTGATTAGCTTGTTTTATTAGATGGTTTCATTTAATTATATGATATGATATGATTAGATGGTTTTATTAGATGGTTTCATTTGATTAGATGCTATAATTTTATTATATGACTTGATTAGATGGTTTCATTGGATTAGATGGTTTCATTTGATTAGATGATATGATTTGATTAGATGGTTACATAAGTAATCTAAAAAATTGCATTAGTAATCTAAAAAATGTCTTAAGGGGATCTAGAATTAATATCATAAAAAAATAATAAGTTAATACATGTAACTAATGGACAATAGGTATTCTACCTCATTCGAGAACTAACACATGTCATAAGTAATCTAACTAATTTCATCATGTTTTAGTGTTCAAAATAATGTCTTAAGGGGATCTTTAACTAATTTAAGAAATCTATAAAATTCATTGAACTATCAAAGCATACATAAGTAATCTAAAAAATGTCATTAGTAATCTAAAAAATGTCTTAAGGGGATGTCTTAAGGGGATCTAGATTTAATATCATAAACAATAACAAGTTAATACATGTAACTAATGGACAATAAGTATTCTAACCAATTCTAGAACTAACACATATATCATAAAAATAAACAAGTTAATACATATAACTAATGGACAATAAGTATTCTAACTCATTCTAGAACTAACACATGTCATAAGTAATCTAACTATTTTCATCATGTTTTAGTGTTCAAACTATGGTCTTAAGGGGGTCTTTAACTAATTTAAGAAATCTATATAAATCATTGAACAATCAAAGCATACATATAAAACCATACATGTATACATGCACATATATAAAAGCATACATAAAATTTTATATATTAAAATGATTGAACTATCAAATAGGTCCATTGAATATATCAACAAATTATAGTCTGGCATATATTTAAATATATCAATAAAGTATAGTCAATTTAATCCACAAATATCATGTAGGTCCTAACACATGAAATAGGTACATACATATTATACTTTTTAGACAAACTCAAGTGGTTCATACTTTCATGGATAACATGTAATATTTTCTCCTGATCCTCACTATCTAGTCTCCACTTACGACGTCCACGTTCAGATTTAACTGTATGGAGACAAATGGAGGTGGAAACTACTAGGTGACTATATTGAAACACCTTATTGTCTGGTTGGTAATCAACAAATTGAATACCATGCTGAATTACTTTTATTTTCTTGAAATATGTTCCCTCTAAACCAAATGAACCTGCAGGTCGCAAACTTTAACAATATAAATTTAAACAAACTAAATTTGAAATTTGTTAAAAGGTTAAAATTTAAAATTTACAAATTGAGTTCAATATATTGATGTAAAGCATATAAACCTATTAGGAGTAACAATCCATCACTTTCTACAGGTTCAAGTAACTTCATCCTCACTGTAGTACAATATAGTAAATAATAACCAATTCCTTCTACATTTCCACACTCAACAATCACAGCAAAGACATCTCCTGCAGTATACACACACACACACATGTAT
>MU227539.1:669019-714955 GCA_018584345.1 Thuja plicata | reverse complement strand
TATATATATATATATATATATATATGTATATATAGATATATATGTATATATATATGTATATATAGATATATATGTATGTATATGTGTATATATACACACACACACACACACACACACACAGATATATATATATCTTTTTGTGTGTGTATGATATTAAAATTTACTTAGTTCAATCTATATATCTATTTATCTATCTAGATACATGCAGCTCAATGGACCATATAATGTGAAATATATACTTACCAATTTTGACCAATCCCGAGATATGATCGTAATTAGTAGAAATGAAAGGAACATCATCAAAGTTTTCATCTTCATCTCTATCAATTGTATCAATAAAAACTAGTGGAATTAGATTCCATGCACTTATATATCCATGGTCTTGATTTATGGATTCCTCATAATTGTTAGCAATGCAGTGACAACAAAAGCATGAGTAGTCCCTAGTGTTCAACATCCAATTGTGACAATTCGTCCTCATAAATGAATGCAAATATCACATCTTTTCTATCTGCTTGCAACCCTGCATAATTTTTTTCTATCCACACCTGAACAAATGTATATATAATATTACATTCTATAAATATAATTTGAATAAATAATGTACATAAAAATTTAAACACTTGAATAATTTAAAAATGCATGCATACCTTTTATCTTCCAAAATTTTCTATGTGGTGCCACTTGAGTCATTCTTGTTGATGTTTCATTCTCATTTGGTGTGAAATGTGTCTTGCACCATTCAAACACATCATGTGCATTTTTATATGAACTCCCTTAATATTAATTTGATACTTTCCTATAACACATTTGATGCAAGCTCCAACACCATCATGTTCACCTTTTCCATGTCCATTCTCAAAGAAACTTGAGACATGTGGTATGTTTTCAGTATGATGATATCTACATAGTGCATAAAATGGTGTGGATGATTTGAATTGTGCACATCCATCTAACCAAACATAATGTGTATCAATTTTTATACCTCTTTCTTTCAAATTTGTAAAAATCATCTTGAAGTAGTATTCTACATAATGAATGTCATACTCTCTATCATCACTTATATAAAAATGATATTCCTTCTTGATGACCCATGCTTCAAATGTGCTCTAAATACCATCCAAATCTAATTGTGCGTGTCAATAACACACATGTACTATAATAGTAATTTTCTTTGAAAAATAGTATTTCGATTGAGTTTCCTTTTGATTAACAAACGAATAGTTTTCTACAAAATCACAACTGATACAATAGTTTCAAGTGGAAAATTTTCTCAGTTATTGGATTTGTTGTGCTTGCCACTTTGCAAAAAAATCATGATGAATGTAGGGTTGAATCAATTTTTTAAATTTGTCCATAAATACACCAACATTTATCTCCTCTACAACATATTCTAACCTTTTGGATTCTTTCCCAAATTTTGTTTCATTCTTTAAATATTTGTAACTCTTTCAATTTACCATCTTTGTTATATCAATGTTTTCAATTTTGAAAGCAAAAAGAGTCAAATCAGCACATGTTTGACATATTCCTTTTATGTAAATAATTTGTCTAGCTACATTATCTCTTTTGTAACATAAAATGGATGAGATAAACTCACTTCATCTACTAGGAGGAGCATTTTCAAAACCATAAGTGTCTTCTACAAACTTTTGAAAAAACTGATAGTGGAGATTAAATTCAATATGATAATAACAACAAGAAGTTTCAAACACTTAGTTTGTCCTGATATAATATGGCTTCAATATTTCAAACAATGTTTGCCCAGTCTTTATATTAGTATTTGAACTACAAAATGACACATACATTGCATGTTTTGTTGTGTCCAACCAATGTTTCATATGATATTCATATTGATTAGCTAAAGTTCTATGTCTGATAACATCTCTACTATTTGATGAAGGGCCTATATTATCATTCTAAAATAATGTGACCAGATTCTTGATTCCTCCATCAATCCTATTAGAACGAGGAACTCTACACATTATTCCCCAATTTCCTTCCAAGGTGCTATCATCCAAAATCTTTCTCCTATTAACATATAATAATAAAAAATTCCTACTAAAACCAATCCGAGATGAAACTGAAGATATTTGTCTTTTTTGGAGCATAGTGTTACCTACAATGGATGTCAACATAACTTTTCTTGTAATGGTCTTATCATTAGTTTCAGATCCCTTTCCAACCTGCTTCAAACCTTTCCTAAGATTTTCAATCATATCAGTTAGCATGTCAACAAATTTTCTCTTCGTTGATGTTGCATCTATACCCAATAATTTTAATGCCCCTTCCAACATTTTGTTTATAAGTACAACTGAAAGGAATTGGGCTTGTTCAAGTGTTTCTGATGGTGTGTGCACCAAGTTGTGGACCCAAAAAGTGGACACATTTTTTTAAAAAAATCAAATTTAAAATAACCTAATCAGGTTATTGAAATGTCACAATTGTACAAGGCTTGGTAACCAAACCTAGACAATGTTATTAAAAAATTTGAACTTTCTAAGAACCTGATCGGGTTCTGAGATGTTTCAATTAACCTGATCGGGTTATTAGACATATAGTATTTTCTAAGAAGTCGATCGAGTTCTAAGATGTTCCTAATAACCAAATCAGGATATTAGAAACATATTATATTTTGGACAGCCCACGGCTTAGGTCATTTCTAATGCCTAAACTATAGAGAAGCAGAGCCTAGGAGACCAAAAAAGCCACAAAACTTGGTCAATCTTTGAAGAAAACAAGAAATCTTCAAAAATTTGCACATTTCCAAGAAATGGCACCCCATAAAAAAGGTATGTATTATTGCTTTTATTGTTTTGTTTTTTATTTTTTTATTTTTTTTATCAAATTAGGTTATGATATTGATTTTTTGTTTTCTTATAAATTAATTTCATATCAGATTCATCAAAAACCCCAGAAGAAGAAAAAAAATGAAAGATCACCCCCGTAAATCTTCCTCCAAATTCTCCTTGTCCACCACCATCGCAACCCACAAACCCTCCTCAAAATTCTCCTTGTCCACCACCATCGCCACCCGTAAACCCTCCTCAAAATTCTCCTCATCCACAGCTACTACCACCTGTAAACCCTCCACATGTGTCATCAAATCATGTAAATGAAACACAAAAGGACCTCGTGTAATGCCTTAACCAAAATACTGCACAAATTAATATATTAGTCAATAGGTTGAAGGCTTCCGGTCTTCAGCATCACTCTATCCTCGCAACTACACTAGAAAAATGTCAAATAGTGCAAATGAGGTGTCTCAAGAGGTGAAAAAATGGGGTTCATGGAGGGATAGGTGTCGTACATATTATTCTTATGGTTTATCATATGAGGATGTAAAAAGAAAAGGTATATAAAAATGTGACATATGTGCCCTTTTTACTGATCCTAATACTAGCAATTCCCTAGAAGTTAATACAAAATAGTTTCCTATACATTGGTGTGTTCATAGGGGGATGAAATTAGCTTTTTGGGATAGGTGGTACATAGTATTTGACCAACCACCTTGTAGTGATAATGAGGTAGCTTTATATTTTTTGAGGAAGCTATACTCTGAGTTTATCATTGGTGAGAAGCTAAATTTCTTTGACTTTCATGATTTCCAAGGTAGAGGGAGAGGCTCTGTGCAGGATAGACCTGGGGCACATAGGATTACTTGACCACAAGAGAGAAGGTGTACTCTGAGAAAACCCCTCATTCATGTTGTGGTCCCAGTAGTAGTGAAAGAGTCTATGGATATATAGACTCTTCATGCAGCTACATCATTGACTGATGTCATTATCAAACATGGCACTCAGTTAGTTGGAGAGGATGGATCAGTGCCTGTACCACCTCCATCTTCATCAAATGTGCCATTAGGATCATCCCATCCCACGCCACATCCATCATCATTAGATGCACCATTACGATCATCTCATCCTGTGTGAGCTCCATTATCATCAGATACATTTGCAGGGTCAACCCAACCCATTGAGCATATCTGCATTAGTTGTAATGGTATATATGATGGGGTAGATAGTGAGGCAAGTATGGATCATTCGACATCCCATTCATGTGTACATTACAGGAGAAGATGTCAAGCATCCACTACTAATGATATGTCCCTCAAAGATGATTTGTTGTCAATGGTGTATGGTACAGAGCTGACACAGGTTTATTTAAATTTGTGTTTTGACATGTTATTTTAATTAATTACCTAAATCTGTTAAAAGTAAATAAAATTTGATGTATAGAAGAATTTAAATTGATACATGAATAATATGCATTGTAGGGTGCAGCTGGTGGTACAAGCACACCAAGGAGTGCTCCTTATAGTACACATAGATGGGTAGCTCAAACACCTAAGGTAATATTTTATAAATATTCCAAAAATAGAATAGTACGTTATTTTGAAAATATAATATCTTAATAATTTGTGTGGTGGTAACTTAGTGTATATTTTTTTTCTATTTATTTATGGTCAAATAATTTTTCTAATGTAATTCAACTCAAGGAATTCACTTCCTTGTGTATCCATCATGACTTAAATTGATTTGAACTCATGCCCTCCATCCTTGGATTCAATTCAACCAATTCTGAAATCATACATAGACTCGTACCCCAACCAATCACTTATTGGATTCTGAATCAACCTTGAACATCATTCGAAACATCCAACCATCGTTCTTTTACTCTTATTTCTTATTCAAAATCATGAATACAATCTCTGATTATTCACTGATTGTGATTATCCTTAATCCTTCAATACACCTCCATGGCCTTTTGAAGACACCCAACATATAACTTCTAAGACACCACAAGAACCCCTCAACTTATCACAAGGTCCTTATCCTATCTCTCAAAGCACATTCACTTGCTAGTTCAGTAAAATTTACTCTCTGGCATTTCACTGTCATATTAGGATAGTCCCCATATACTAGTCTATATATTCACCATAGACAAGAACCCAGCTAAACCCTAGGTTCATAAGCACCCAAAATATTTTCATCACTACCCATACCACCTACTCTGATGCAAGTGTCAAGGGTATGATGATCCAATCAAAGAATCCCTTAACTCTCTATAAAGAGTGGTAAACCCTGACCATAGTGTACCAAGTGGCTTATAAGTGCCCAAACTTGGAACTAGGTATCACAATTGGATCTCAATGATAGACTAATTCTAAAGCCTTGAGCTACAAGATGTCTTGGGTCCCTTTGGGCCAAGATTGCACTAAGAACATCAAGGGTCTACAATATTCATGAGAATCCATGTGCTAGGAGGTGCTCATGCACCATACTCTCAACCTAAAAGCACTCTAAATCCCTCCATGCTAAGGGTAAACACACTAAAACATACTCACTTCCATGCTACAATAGTCCCATTACCTGCTGCAAAAGTGGTTCTAACCTTTGACCCCCACGAATACAATCTAGACCATCCTTCTCTAACTGTTCATGTAAATTTGTTAAATAATAGTCTTGTGTGTGAAAGAAGAGTTCAAAATTTTATATTGTAATAATGGTTAGTAAAATTTGATTATAAACTTGTGATAATAGAGTTGTGGAGCATAATTATTTGTGGAATTCAAGTGAATCATAATCTTCATTGTAAACTATTGCTTATATATTTATTTGGTGTTTTATAGGGCTTGTCAGTGGCTTATATTTCTGAGATTGAGGATGTCACCCTTTCTGCCATTGACTTTGGCTTAGAGAGATATGTAGTATCATTTTTTGCACATCTCTTGTTTATAGTTTTAATTGAACCCATGTGGTATCATATTATTTCTCTTATGTTAATTTTGTTTTTGTTAGCCTACCCCACCAAGCTCGAGGTCATTAGGAAAGAGGAAGAAATCATTGGGGACATTGAAACAAAAAAGGTAATTAAGTCCAATTTAAGTATATTTTTTGAAATGTATTAAGTATCAATGTAGTCTATATTGATGAATGCACTTGAATTGTTTATTGTATACATATAGAATCAATTGGGTTTCACTGAACTAATGAATAACCCATACATTGCTGATGTTCAGGAGAGGGAGGAGGTATCATGTTTCTATATTTACTTTCAATTGCATTCTTGTTTGTTCAAAATATTTTAGAAATCATGTTCCTCTATTAGTATGTCATTTGCTATGAATTTTCATACAGGAATTGGTCATCATTTCCTGAGATGAGGTGAACACTTCTCCACTTCCTAGGGATCCCTTACCTAGCACAAGAGATCCAGCTATGGTATGCATTTTCTTTCTAGTCCATGCATTTTTTATTTTTTGTATTTCTTGTTTATAACATGTATTTTGTATTATTTTTTCTGTTGTAGGACCCTTCACCACTACCAGTCATTCCTCTACTTTACCACTTTTCTAGGAGTCCCTCTCACCCACTATGGAGCCCATTTCATTTATCAGTCTGCCCAAGCATAAGAGATCCAACAAAGGATTCAATATGCAAATTACAACCCAATATTTATTTATTTTGAGATAATATAAATGGTTTAACATTTGAATTGTTCTTGTGCAGAGACTTAGTGAACCAAGTGTTGCTGCAAAAAAGCTCAATTTTGATGATCCACCACAGTCATAGATATATCGAGACATTGTATAGATCTAGTTGTGGTCATTGAATGACCAAATATGTGTGTGTGTGTGTGTGTGTGTGTGTGTGTGTGTGTGTGTGTGTGTGTGTGTGTGTGTGTGACATTTGTACATTGTATATATCGACCTGGACATAGTTGATGTTATTTTTTGTAACTCTATTATGGATTTGGCATGTATGCCATGTATTGATATGTACGCTATTATTATTCATTTTATTATATATGAAACTTCAGATTTGATCCTTGAATTTGTTGGTTGGATGTTTATGTCTTAAGTGTATTCTTGTTTCACATGACTTGCGTATATGCATGTGTGTTTCAATAAATTAATGTACTTGTGTATGTACTACATGTATATTCATGTCTATGACTCATAACCTAAATTCATGTGTACAACCTATGTGAATGACTTAAGCAAATTCATGTCTATGCTTCATAATATATGTACTACATGTTTGCTCTAGGACATAAGAAATTTTATGATTTAAGTGAATTAATGCTTGATGTGCTACATTCTATTTAGATGTATCTTTCATTCTCTATATGTATTCACTCCATTACTTAAGTTAATTTATGTTTCTAGGTGTATCTTTCATGCTCTATATAATGTACTTGTGTGTGTACTTCATGCATATTAATGTATATGACTCATAACCTAAATTCATGTGTACGACCTACATGAATGACTTAAGTGAATTCATGTCTATGCTTCATAATGTATGTACTACATGTTTTCTCTAGGACATAAGAAATTTTATGATTTAAGTGAATTAATTCTTGATGTGCTACATTTTATTTAGATGTATCTTTCATTCTCTATATGTATCCACTGCATTACTTAAGTGAATTTATGGTTATAGGTGTATCTTTCATGCTCTATATAATGTTTGTTGGGTACACTTGGGAAATTATAGGGGTCTTTGGTGCAGGGCACCCAAGAAACACCAGGCATGGATAAGAGTCTTCATTGGTTCATCTTCACATATTTGTAGTCATGGTTAGATCCTAGAGATCAACCATTCATTTTGAGTAGATTGGTCTCATTGTAAACTCAATCCATCTAAGGTATCTTTATAAACCTAAGGTTGATTAGACTCATGACCTATGATAGGATAAGTAGGTTTGATGATTTTGGTCTAATAAATATCCTACTATAGTATCTAAGGGTTTTCTAAGTCCTTTCAATAGGTCTAGAGGTCCTAATAGAAACATTTTGCAACATTGTCAAAAGTTGCACAAATGTTGTCAAAAGTTGCACAAAAAGTTGGAGTGTTGCTCAGTTGAAATTTGCTCAATGGTGCAATTTTCAAAATATTCATTGTGGGACATAAACCATCAGCTCCAACAGCTCCAGTTGGTTAGGTAAATTCTAGGGGAGACCCTTTTTCCCTTGCGAACCATTAAGAACATTCTGACACAAGTCGTCCTGAAGTGTTCCCAAGGTGCACTAAGCCAAATTGGGAAGCGATTTTTTGAGAGTCATATCTCAGACCTCGTGAGAGATATTATAGATATATGAAGTGAAAAAGGACCATCTTGGGAAGGCCTACAAGCATGTGGCTCATTTTTGAGAGATTTCACTCAGATTCCATTTGCCAACCCGATCTCGGTTGGTGCAAAAAGTTGTAGTGTTGCTTAGTTGAAAGTTACTCAATGGAGCATATTTCAAATCATTCATTGTGGGACCAAACCATTAGCTCCATAAACTCTATTTGGCCAGGTAAATGATAGGGGAGACCCTTTTTTCTTGCAAACCATCAGGAATGTTCCGACGCAAGTCGTACCGAAGTGTTCCCAAGGTGCACTAAGCCAAATTGGGCAGAACTTTTTTGAGAGCCATATCTCGGACCTCGTGATAGATACCATAAATATGTGACTTGAAGAAGGACCATCTTTGGAAGGCCTACAAGTGCTTGGCTTAGTTCTAGGAGATTCCACTCAGATTCCATTTGCCGACACAATCTCGATTGGTGCAAAAAGTTGTAGTGTTGCTAAGTTGAAAGTTTTTCAATGGTGCATCTTTCAAACCATTCATCATGGGACCAAACCATCAGTTCCATCAGCTTTATTTGGCCACATAAATTCTAGGGGAGACCCTTTTTTCTTGTGAACCATCAATAACGTTCAAGCGCAAGTCGTACCGAAGTGTTCCTGATGTAGAGAGAACTACAAGAAGACCTTAATGGGCCCTAGCTCTTTATCACTCCTTCAATCTTCAAACCTGATCAATCCCACTCCACAAAAGTCTTCTTAGGATGTCTCCTAACTTTTCCAATGGGTCAATAGGCTTCCCCTATTCCCTTTTGGTTTTTCAAATCAATCTAAGAAACCAAGCAATTTCTCTTTTAGGGACTCTTTCCCTAAACCACACATCAAAGTATAAAACTTCACCAGAGGATTCCAAACTTCATCCTAAGTGATTGGAGACTCTTAATAGATCCCAAGGATCAGGAATCCAATAATTGATTTGGTCTTTTAGACCCAAGAGTAGCCGAATCTTAATGGTCTATGATTCCTTGTAGCCCTAACCAGAGGGTTTTTCAGACTTAAATTTCAACTAAGTATCTGACTGAACTGATTAGGTTTATAGACACCCTTTATGGACTTTGTAGACCCCCCAAAATCATCATCTCCTCACCCCACTCCAGCACCACTAAACTCTCACAAAGCATACAAACCTAATTAGCTAGTTTAGGCTTGGTTTCTTAAGCAAGTGTTAGAAGATGGGTTCATAGACTAAATGTAGAGCCTTGGATGGATTATCCTACCCAAAATTAGTCTAGAAACACCTTTGGTTTTAACCCCCCACTCATATCTTGCACATGCATGTGACTATGCTATTGGACTAGGCTAATTACATAGGGATAATTAGCCTAGGGCTTTGTCATGCAAAGAGAAGGACTAACTTTGAGTGATTGAGCCTTAAGATTCTTAAAGACCATGATATTAACTTGTATTTTCCATGTGGCAGAATAGATCCACTAGATAAATCTCAAGTTAGGATCACATCTTTGTTACTGACCCAGTAAACCTTGTTTTCTCAGACAACAAGAATGTAAAATTGATAACTCTTAACAAACTTAATGAAAGCACCTCAAACAAACTACAATGCTTTAGAAACTCAAGACATCACAAACTTCTACAACTAGATCCACAAGATGAATCTGTACCAGGTCGTACATCACCAGAATGACTCAAAACACTCTTGTATTTCCTTTGTTGAACATCAAACTCTGTACATAGTGAAATATTGCCTTCATGGAAGGCATCACATCTCTTAGTAGCATCATCCAAGCATTTTAGATGCTTTAGAGAGTGGATAAGGTCAGTTACAAAGGATTTTTCATACTCTGAGAAACATTTTGCAAAAGTTGCTCATGCAACATTTTGTAAAAAGACAACTTTTTTTTGGCAATAAGTGACAAAGTTGTTAATTTGGGAAAAATCCAGCCTTGGTGACCTCCCAAGGTGTGGGAGAGGTCCAAAACCTGACTCGGACCTAAAATAAGAACTTAGAAAAATAAATTCTAACCAAACACACAAAATCAACAACTAACAAGGTCTAACCATGGTTTCAGAAACCTAGGTTTAAAACTCACCTTAGGTCCTTCACCTTACATCAAAGACGCAAAAAACCAAACACACACAAGGGTGATCTATTAGATGCACCTTATTACAAACACAAAAAGAAAATAAATTTGGATCTTCAGAAGGTCCCCTGCACCATACTCCTCATGAAAAAAATAACTCAAGTCTCTTGAGTTGTGATTTCTTCAAGTGGATAACCTGTCTTCAGGGTTCATCCAAGTAGCATCTTCAACTGTTGGTGTTTCCATTTGACTAAGTATTCATAGTAAGTGCGTCTCCTATTTTTCTTGTTCACTCTCTTGTCTAGGATGCTTTCAATCTTAGGAGGAGTTGTGTGTGGCATGTAATTGAGTGGTTGGAGCGTAGGAGGCTCCGGAGTATCTGCAAGATTAGTAGTACTAACCTCTCCTTTGTAGGCATAGATATCTGCAACATTGAAAATGGGTGATAATCCAATGTGAGAAGGTAGATCAATTCTATATAGGCATTATTGCCACATTTCTCAAGAATTATTAAAGGGCCAAGCTTTTTCATCATAAGCTTTGTGTATTTCTCTTTAGGTAGTCTTTCCTTCTTGAGGTGGATCATCACTCAATCTCCCACCTTGAATTGTAGATCTCTTCTCTTATTTTTAGCATGGGCTTTATATTTCTCAGTAGTATGTTGTAGTTTGATCTATACTTAGTCATGGATGTTCTTCATTACTTTAGAAAAGTCTTCAGCAAGTGCACTCCTTTTATCCATGTCTTTGATATCTCTGAGCTCCAATACTCCTCTAGCGTGAGTGCCATAAACAATTTTGAATGGTGTTAAACCAGTACTCCTATTGAGTGAATCATTGAATGAGAGTTCTTATGCTTTGATAGTGTTCCAAGTGGCTCTATGTTCTTGTGTGAGACATCTTAGAAGGTTTCCAAGGGACTTATTGATGACTTCTGTCTGTCCATCCAACTATGGGTGATATGTAGATGACAGAGAAACATTTGTGCCTAGTTTTCTCCATAATGTCCTCCAAAAGTGGCCAAAACACTTAGGGTCCCTATCTTGTATGATTGACAGTAGTAGTCCATGAAGTCTTAAAACTTCTCTGAAGCACAACCCTGCTATGTGAGATGCATCATGAGTTTTCCTACAAGAAATAAAGTGTGCCATCTTTTAAAATCTGCCAACTACAATATAAATGCTATCAAATCTAAACTTGGTCTTTGGAAGACCTAGGAAAAATTCCATACTTACTGAATCCCATGGTTTGGTAGGGATGGGTAAAGGAGTGTACAATCCAGCATTGGAGGTGTGCCCTTTTTCTTGTTGGCAGACTGAATAACTCTCCACAAAACTCCTAACATGTGTCTGCAATTTGGGCCAGTGGTAGAATCTCCTAACCAGATCCAAAGTTTTGTCCACCCCACAGTGACCAGCTAGGCTTCAACAGTGCTTCTCTTTTATAATGTTCTCCCTCATAGATCCCTTTGGGACACATAATGAACTCCCTTTGAAAACAAGACCATCTTGTACAATAAAATCTGAGAAATCAGTGTGGTATCTGTCTGTCATCTCCATACAAATCTGATAAGCCTCTTTGAAATCTTCATCTTTAGCATACATATCCTTCATGGCATGAACCCAAACACTCTCTAAATAAATATTTTTGGTAGTTAGGTGTCTCCTACTGAGAGCATCAGAAAATTTGTTCATAATCCCCTGTTTATGCTTGATGGAAAATGTATAAGACTGTAAGAACTTCATCCACTTCACATGTCTATGATTAACTTTCTCCTACTTGTTTAGAAAGCTAAGTGCACGGTTATTAGTAAAAACAAAAAAATCATTCAGAAATAAATAATGCTTCCACTTCCTAAGTGACTAAACCATTGCATACATTTCAAGGTCATAAGTAGAGTACTTTTGTTTATCTTCATTGAGATTCTCACTAAAAAAAGAAACTGGCTGCCCCTCCTGGCTTAAGAATCCCCCAATGGCTTTGTTACTTGCATCACATTCTACTGTAAATACTTTGTGAAAGTCTAGTAGACCTAGGATGGGATGCTCTGTAATATTTTTCTGAAGCAACAACTCAAAGGACTCATTAGCTTCATTAGTCCATACAATTATGCATTTTCTTCCACCTTTTATAGTGTTGATAATGGGAGCACAAATGCCACTAAAATTACTGATGAATTTCCTATAAAAATTAGATAATCCATCAAAACTCTTTACCTCTGAACGAGTAGTAGGAGGTGGCAAATAGAGGATGGCTTCAAGTTTGGTAAGATCCATCTTGAGACTATTCTTGGAGATCACAAAGCCTAAGAACACAAGTTCTTCTTGAAGAAACACACACTTATATATGTTTATTTTCATCTTGTCCTGATAGATTTTTCTCATCACCATGTCCAAATGCTTGAGATGTTCTTCCCTGATCCTACTAAAGATCAAAATATCATCAAGCTCTACAACAAAAAATTTGTTAAGAAAAGGTTTCAACACTTCATTCATCAATCTCATAAAGGTTCTTGGAGAATTATAAAGGAAAAAAGGCACCACAAGCCATTCATAGAGGCCTTCTATAGTCTTTCATTCATCTCCCTCCCTGATTCTTATTTGATGATAGCCACTTTTGAGATCTATCTTGGAATAGTAACTTGCACCCCCCAAACAGTCCATTAAATCCTCTATTCTAGGCATAGGAAACCTATATCTGATGGTTATTCTATTTATTACCCTAGAATTTGTACATAATCTCCATGTGCCTTATTTCTTGGGTGAAAGGACTACAGGGACAGCACAAGGACTCACACTCTTCCTAATGAGGCCTTTTGATGACAATTCCTCTATCTACCTTTATATCTCTTGGTTTTGTTCAGGGGTCATCTTATATGTTTCCTTGTTTGGGAGAGTGGCCCCTAGTATGAAGTCTATATAGTGACCTATTTCTCTTTCAGGTGGCAAAGAATCTGGTATACTTTCAGCTAGTATGCCCTTATATTGGTCTAACAGTGCTTTGACCTCCTTGGGACCTACATCACTAGTATAAACTTTAGCTTTTGGTTCTGTTACAGATGCTTTCTTAGGCCTCACTACTAATGCAAAACAAGGTGAATCCCTTTCATTCAATTCTTTCATGAAAACTTTTTCTCCTATATGCATGATACTACTAGCAACATGTTTTTCTTTTTCACTGTTAGGGAGTGGGTTCATTACATACTCAATACTATCCTGTACTATTGTGTAGACATTGTTCTTTCCATCATGCTTATCATTGACATCATATTTCCAAGGCCTCCCCAATAATAAATGACATGCATCCATCTCTATGATATCACATAGAACCTTGTCTGTATACTCCCCTATCTTGAAATCTACCCAAACTTGTTCATTGATGATGGTTTTTTTTTTTCTTTCGTAAACCAAGAAGCATTATAAGGGAAGGGATGGGGAATAACATGTAGCTTAAGCTTAGTGACTAATTCCCTAGATAAAATATTATCTATAGACCCAGAATCAAATGTAACTTTGCATTCCTTATTGTTCAACTTGCAGCTTTTTCTGAATAATGACTTCCTTTGCGATGGTTCTGTAGTAGTAGGTTCTCTTAGGAGTGTCCTTTTCATCATTAGACATTATCCTAATTATTTATTTGCAGGTCTTGAAGTTGTGGAATGGTAGGAAGAAACACTTTGGTTGTTATCTTCTTGGGTGAGTTGAACCCTTCTATCTCCTCCTTGTCTACTGGTGCCACTCTTTTCAGGACATCTGAAAGATTGGTGTCCAACTTGATTACAAGTGAAACACTTCCCTGTAAACACACTAGGTCCTCTCCCACCAAATCTTCCTCTACTGTTTGATCTCCTACCTCTAAATTTTTTTCTTTTATTGTTCTCTCCTTTTGACTCTTGGTTACTAAACTCCCCTTGACCTCTTTGAAATGGTCCTCTACCATTGAATCTACCTCCACCTCTGAAGTTATTCCCTCTTCCTCTATTATTTTTTTCTCTCCTCCTCTTCTACTTTTCTTCAATTTTTAGTTCCATTTCAAAACATTTGTGTACTTATTCAGGGTTGAATAAGCTCATTTTATCTTGAATACTGTATTTCAGTCCATTATCTTGAATAATCTCACTCCTCCTCCTCCTCCTCCTCCTCCTTCTTCTTCTTCTTCTTCTTCTTCTTCTTCTTCTTCTTCTTCTTCTCCTTCTTCTTGGACGTCTTTCAAATTTTTTTTATCTCCTCTTCCATTCTCTTGTTCTTGGCTATTTTTTCCCTAAAAATTTTAGCCAATTCCACATTTTTTATTCTAGTAGGTACTTCCTCTCCTTGAGAGTCTTCTATTTTTTCCTCCATTCTTTGCTCCTTCCAACATCTTAGCAGGCTCTGATACCACCTGATGTAGAGAGAACTGCAACAAGACCTTAATGGTCCCTAGCTCTTTATCACTCCTTCAATATTCAAAATTGATCAATCCTAGTCTACACAAGTATTCTTAGGATGTCTCTTAACTTTTCCAAGGGGTCAATAGGCTTCCCCTATTCCCTTTTGGTTTTTCAAATCAATCTAAGAAACCAAGCAATTTCTCTTTTAGGGACTCTTTCCCCAAACCACACATCAAAGTATAAAACTTCACTAGAGGATTCCAAACTTCATCCTAAGTGATTGGAGACTTATAATAGACCCCAAGGATTAGGAATCCAACAATGGATTTGGTCTTTTAGACCAAAGAGTAGCCGAATCCCAATGGTCTAGGATTCCTTGTAGCCCTAACCAAAGGGTTTTTTGGACTTAACTTTCAACAAAGGAAGGATCTGACTGAACTAATTGGGTTTCTAGACACCCTTTAACAATTTTTTAGACCCCCCAAAGTCTCAGCACCTCACTCCACTCCTGCACAACTAAACTCTCACAAAGCACACATGCATAATTAGCTAGTTTAGGCTTGGTTTGTTAAGAAAGTGTTAGCAGATGGGTTCATGGACTGAATGAAGAGCCTTGGATGGATTCTCCTACCCCAAATTAGTCTAGAAACACCTTTGGTTTGATCCCCCCACTCATATCCTGCACATGCATGTGACTGTACTAACAGACTAGGCTAATTACATAGGGATAATTAGCCTAGGGCTTTGTCATGCAAATAGAAGGAATAACTTTAAGTGCTTGAGCCTTAATATTCTTAAAGACCATGACCCTAACTTGTATTTTCTAGGTGGCCAAATAGATCCACTAGATAAATCTCAAGTTAGGATCACATCTTTGTGACTGACCCAGTAAACCTTGTTGTCTCAGACAACAAGAATATAAAATTGATAACTCTTAACAAACTTGATGAAAGAACCTAAAACCGACTGCAATTATTTAGAAACTCAGGACATCACAAACTTCTACAACTAGATCCACAACATAAATATATACTAGGTTGTACACTACCAGAATGACTCAAAACACTCTTCTATTTCCTTGCTTGAACATCAAAATCTATTCACAATGAAATATTTCCTTCATGGAAGGCATCAAATCTCCTAATAGCATCATCCAAGCATTTCAGATGCTTAAGAGAGTGGGTGAGTTTGGTTACAAAGAAGTTTTCATACTCCGAGCAACATTTTGCAAAAGTTTCTCATGCAACATTTTGCAAAAAGACAACTTTTTTTTCGCAATAAGTGACAAAGTTGTTAATTTGGGAAAAATCCAACCTTCACCACCTCCCAAGGTGTGGGAGAGGTCCAAAACATGACTATGACCTAAACTAAGAACTTATAAATATAACTTCTAACCAAACACACAAAATCAACAACTAACAAGGTTTAACAATGGTTTCAGAAACTTAGGTTTATAACTCACCTTAGGTCCTTCAACTTATATCAAAGACCCAAACAAAAAAACACACACAAGGCTGATCTCATGGATGCACCTTATTACAAACACATAAAGAAAGAAAATTAGGATCTTCAGGAGGTGCCTTGCACCAGTTCCCAAGGTGCACTAAGCAAAATTGGGTAGCAATTTTTGGAGAGCCATATCTCGGACCTCGTGAGAGATATCAGAGATCTATGAAGTGAAAAAGGTACTTCTTGGAAAGGCCTACAAGAACGTGGCTCAATTATAGGAGATTCCACTTGGATTCCACTTTCTCACCCGATCTCAGTTGGTGTAAAAACTTGCAGTATTGCTCAGTTGAAAGTTACTCAATGTTGCATCTTTTAAACCGTTCATTGTGGGACCAAACTATCAGATCCATCAGCTCCATTTGGCCAGGTAAATGCTAGGGGAGACCATTTTTTCTTGTAGACCATCAAGAATGGTGCATCCTAAGTCAGACCGAAGTGTTCCCAATTTGCACTAAGCCAAATTGGGCAGCAATAGAAGTAAAACAATTCAAACATCTACAAAGCATAACATATAACACCATAATTTTGATTGTAATAGATGTAAAACAATTCAAACATACAATACATGAAAAATATATAATATGAAAATGAACATACATATATAAATACAACGCATGACAAAGATATATTATGAAAATGAACATACATGCATAAACACTACACATGAACCATTATTATAATTTAGAGAAACGTGAGATATCCACTTCATGAGCGATTGTTATAATTGTAATGAATCATAATTCATTCATATCCTCATAGTTAAATGGTACACAGTAAAATATACAAAATGTATACCCTCAATATATATAAATCAACTCATGGCCAATTTTATATACAATTTGATATTCTTTCAATATACAAAATGTGGTCTCCAAATATGCATGTAGACCACTTCATAGTCATTTATATTTACAAAAAAGTGAAGTTAGATTGTTTCGCAAAATTTATATACAAAATTTTCAAAATAATTCTACCATTTGTAGAATGATTCTTCATGATGGCCCATAGCTAATTGAGCAAAACTTCTAGATCAGCTCTAACCCTTATTGTGTCATGTATTGCCTCATGTTCAGATACACGAAATTTCCATAAATTCTTAAGTTCTTTATTGTCTTTTAGACCATAAGTTACTATCTTGTATTTTCCAAAAGAAACTAGTGTATTTCCAATCTCATTTGTGCTCTCTACAAATTTTTCATACCACCACACACACTACAAGATCCATTCAAAAACATGATCTTATAATAAATGCAACCGTCATCTCGATTGCATAACACACTTGACATAAAATCTCTTGATGACATAGGAGGTGCTTGAAGACCACATTCCTGCAAAATAGTGTTAATGTGCAAAGTACAACAAACATGATGATATATATCATAATGTATGGAAAATTCAATATGTACCATGCAACAACATGTATTGTGCACATGATTAATCTTGACGTAAAAGGGTTTTATCATTTCAAAAAATCTTTGACTAATTTTAATTTGAGGAAAACTTTGGACTTGAATCTTTCATAAAATTGTGTTTATGTCATATCTAAAAAGTGTTTTGGATGTGGCATATGATTTGTAGATCCGATTATCCTGATAACAACGTCTCTTTGGTTGGGTGAAACCCTTGTGTTGTCATGCCAAAATTATTCAATTAATATTCTTAATGCATCAATGACAACCATGTCCTTGCATGGGAGTCTACCTGAGAATGACCAAAGAGAATTAGTGTTTGGATCCTCAATTTTTTCCTGCCTTTGTAAGGCTCTATGTAATGTTGATCTACCTATCCTTAATGATTTTCTTGTTTTTCTTACTATACCAGCATTTTTCATTTCCTATCCCATTATAGTTGATGTGAAGACACGCCGAGTAATATTATCATCTTTACTACGTGATTGTGAACCAATAGCTTGGTATATATTGAATAGATTTCTCACAATGGTTCTCTCAATACTATCTTTAGATGTTCTCAACGCCAAAATTTTCATTGTCTCTCTAAAGTTTAGATTCTTAATCATTTCAACAACTACTTGACATCTTCCACTTTCATTTAATTTTTCAAAATAGTTATTCCAAATCTTTTTAACATTTTCTCTACACTTTCTTTCCGACATTTTATCATGCATTGGCCTCAAAATATTTTCATCAATGTCAATTAGAAACTTTGGTTTTCTACAAATTATTCTAGGAGGTGTTAACACAGCTACACACTCTACATTTTCATTAGATGAATTAGGTGTATTTATCCCCATCATTTCAATTGGTGTATGTTGATGATTTTTATTTTCATTATGTGCATTTTTTTCATTAATGACATCAAATTGAAATGGTGCATTTGTCACATTAACATTAACATTAACATTTTCATTTTCATCACTTATGTTGCTTGCATTTGATGATGTATCTTGTTGTATTCTCCTCATGCACTCCCTTTGTATTTCCTTGTCTATCTCTCATTATTCATATTGAATAGACCCTATGAAAAATATCATAAAAATAGAATAACATATGAACATCAAATCCAAAAAATAAGAACAAATAAACGATTTTCTTGAAATGAGAACTTACAATGATAAAATAACATTAAAAACACAAATAAAAAAGTGCAAAAAAGAGAAAACCTATCTTGTCCTGGCGTAAAACAACAGAAAAATGGTTGTGGGACCTCAAAACAACTTGCAATGACTATTTTATGACCATTGAAGAAAGAAAGCTCCTAATTCCACAGAACTTAATCGGGTTATGAGAACATAAAGGCTCAGTGCTCGTAATTACTCAAAACCTAATCGGGTTATGAGAACATAACGACTCAATGCTCCTAATTACTCAGAACCTGATCATGTTTTGAAAAACTAAGAAGAGAGAGAGAGAGAGAGAGAGAGAGAGAGAGAGAGAGAGAGAGAGAGAGAGAGAGAGAGAGACATTTTNAAAAAAAAAGAAGAGAGAGAGAGAGAGAGAGAGAGAGAGAGAGAGAGAGAGAGAGAGAGAGAGAGAGAGAGAGTCATTTTTACTTCTTGAGAACTTGATACAGTAATGGAGGAGTTGAAAATGTACTTTTTTCTTTTCAGAACCTGATCAAGTTATTTGAGATTTAGAAACTTGATCGGGTTATGGCTTGGGAAGAGCTTTGGAAAATGACCCAAAGGCTTGGAGGCTCATTTTCCCTCCATTTTTGTTCTCTTAGATGTTTTTTCATCTTCTAAGTTGAATTCTAAACTTTATCTTCATCAGGTTTGCAATTTGTCAACTGGGTAGCTCTATAATTTTCACCATAATCTCATACGTCTTCTTAGCTTTCTAGCCATATTATTTTTTCTATTTTTGGACAACTTTAGCATAGTAAATTTTAATTTTCTTTACCAGTGTCTTGATTGTCCTCACAGACATATGTCTACCTTTTTTAAATAACTTTTGATATACTTAATAAAATTACAAATAGATTACATATTATTTTTCTACACTTGATTCTATACACTGTTTTTAAAAAAAAAATCATTTTTGATAATTTGGATGCAAGTTATACCCAACACACGAATATGTACCAAATTTTCAGGATGCGATCACTTCCAAAAATCACAAAAAAAATTACTCATCAAAAAATTACAAAAAATACACAAATTCTAGATCTCACTCTTACCTAGTATCCTACCAAAGGGATTTAAAAAATACTTAATATAACTATACCTTCTATACCGTGCATAGAAACATCTATGTTATGTTTTTTCCAAATAAACTAGGAACATGTTTTCGTGCGTGCAAGGTTTGACCTTCTTAATCTTTTTTTTTTTTTTTTTTAAATAGTGTTTTAGAAACTAGATTCAGAGTACTACAATTTTTATTTTTACACATCTTATTTTGAGTGCATGACCCTCAAACTCCTATTCCAAGTTCAGGTTTACCCGATTTCAGAAAAAAAAAATGTGTCCACTTATACCCCCTTTTTGGTCCACAACTTGGTGCACACACCCCTCAGTTATCAAATTTAGAAAACATTTTTCTTGCTGTCATATTCATTAACGTCTTCTTAGCAAGACTTAAGGGTTGAACATTAGCAATTGATCTCAAATTCTCCACATCCATTGTACGTAAATGGTCTAAGTTTCTATAATTAATATTTCTCTTTGCAGTTTGAGCTAAATTTATAAGTTCATCCATACAAGTAGGAGCATGTGATCCTGAACCTTCTCCAACATCAATTGTTTGAGCTTCCATAGGGAGTGATCCTGACCCTTCTTTGATGTGCAATTCTTTGAATTGACTTGACCCTCCTACTTCAACTTGTCCTTCACCTTCTTTAGTTTTATGATAATATGCCAATGTAGATTCATGATTTATTTGTTCGGTACTAGGTGACATTTTTCTAGAAGATTTACATTGTCTTCCCTTCTTTTTCCCCATTTATTCTCTTAAAAAAATGTCTTCGAAAAGATTAGCAATAAAAATTATTTTCTTCAAAAAATACTTTGATATAATATTACTCCTCTCAAAAATTATGCCTTTGAAAAAAATAGAAATAACAATCCTTCTCGAAAAAAGGCCTTTGTAAAAATTGATCAATAATAGAAAAAGAGAAATAAATTATTGGAATTTGATAAAAAACTGAAAAGAAAAAAACATTACTTTTATGTCATTCTAAATTTCAAACAAAAAAACAAATTCAAAATGACCGACCTAGTTCACGCAAAGTACCCTAGGTAAAATTTTGGCAAGGTAATTCTCACCGAACTTTTCACATAGGGGTCTTTGCGTGAAGGGTCTTCAGACAAAGCCTCTCAGACCCATTCGTGCGAAGGAGGTCTTCGTGCGAAGGCCCCTAAAATGAAAATTTTTCCTAAGAAAAAAAAACTCCTAAAAAATAGCCTTTCAAGGCCTGGCACAAGGACCAAATCAAATGCTTTTCTGAAAAACATTATGCCAAATGATGCGATTCAGAACAAACTTTCTAATGAATATAATTTTAATATATATTGAGATCATTATCACTTTCAAATATTACTTTAACTAAACATAGGTTGTTTGGTCATTTAACAACCTGTCACTTCAAGGTTTCAGAAAAAATAGTAAATTACAAAAAACAAATATGAAAAATATGTTGGAAAAGAGTATTTGTGTTACCTTTCTATAAAAAAAAATAGAATTTTGATATATAGAGATCAAGTTAGAGCGATCCAAGTGACCTTATGTCTAAATTACAGTTACTGTCACTTTAAAGCTTAATAAAATATGAACATTGACCGAAAATGAGTGAAACCAATTGCATCCTTTAGATATTGAAGTTACAAATATAATCTTGAAAGAATTACATCGTTATCATATTTAAGAAAATAAAAGTTATGCTGATCCAAGTGACAGTCACTTCTTAAAAACATAGTTTTTTGACACAAACCACTTTTCGAAGGAGAAAGATGAATTTAGATGATTTTTTTTAAATACATTTAGAAACTATAAATAAAATGCTAAAATACCCTAGTTTATATCATCTCCAAATTTCTAATAGTTTTGCGGCAATAGGTGTTCAAAGTGAAGTTTTTCTCAGAATGTTGATCTCTGTGTCAAAGTTGGCCAAAAAGTGGGACACACTATTGTGGGACCACCCCCCTTCAAAATTCATTTTGGATGTACCCTAGGAAGGAGTTGAACATTGACAATTTTCTCTAGCTATTGTATTTACTTTAGTTCATCTACCTAATACTAGTGGGGCCTTTAAGCCATACCAAATTTTTAACATTTTGTCATCCCAGATGGTGTAAAACTTGTGTTTATCACTTTGAGTTTGAATGCAAGAGTTCATTAATTCAACTATGGCTGCCTCAATTTCATTAAGGAGAGAATATTTTCCCATTTTCCCATTCTATTGTCTTAGAATATCCTTATATTCATTTCTTTCCATAACTCCCAAATCAAAATTGAAGGTGATATAGTCCAAAAAAATTCACAAAGACTTTCCTTGAAAAGAAGAGGCCGTGCAACTTAAAGAGGGATAAGATCTCACATGGGAGTGTAGTTAAACAACCTAATTTGGCACAAATTCATTACCAGCATGTTATTGAAAAGGGGTATGATAAAAGAAGATGATTTAAATCTTCCTCATTATGTGACACACAGATCATATAGAAGGGCCATGATAACCAAGCTTTTGAACCAATGAGTAGTAAGAATTCTTCCCTATAAAGCCACCCAAGAAAATAAACATTCCTTTGGTAGCCACACCTTGTTCCAAAAAAAGTAACCTGGGAACTATAAATGGACCTGATGTTGTTCACTTGAGAAAGTTCTATATCCATCCTTTACATTATAATCACTAGATTTGGATCCATTCAAAATTAATTCATCCTTCCCTTGATTTAGCATGAAGAATATATCTTTTACGATTGATTTAAGTTTCTCCATGTCCTTGAAGTTTATCTCTAAATCTACAAATTATTTCAACTGCCATGTACCATATAATGGGATCACCAAGGAAGAGGAGATGTAATTCTTGATCTATATCCCCTACTTTTTTTGTACATATTTTGTTGATTCTGTCTAAATCCATTAGAGTGTTGATGCTCAGATACCATCCTTAGGATTCATCCCAAAAGTGAGCTCTACTACCATCTTTAATATTACAAGTGATTTTCTCTTCGATTATTCCACTATATTTTGTGATGAAGTTCCATATCCTGGAACCCCTACGGAATTCTATAACTCTTAATTCCTCTTCCTCATTTAAATTGGAAATGTATTTACCTCAGATTATCCTGACCCATTTAATGTTTATTTCTTTGTGAATTTTCCAAAATAATTTTTCTCTGAGGGCCTTATTTTGAAAGAGTTGATTCTTAATACCTGTCCCTGCTACACTAACTGGTTTTCTATTTTTATCCCATGCTATAAGGGAAAATTTTCTTTTAGTGTTCATGCCTTGCCAAAATAAATTTTGAAGCTTCTTCACAATATCCATGTAACAACCCATTGGTGATACAATACAAGACATAAGATATATGGGGATAGCTGTCAAATAGGCTTTTATCATTATTATTTTTCCTTTCCAGGAAATCCATTTGGATTTCCATGACTCCATCCTTCTTTTCATCCTTTACCCAATAGGTTTTGAACATGGTGTTTTTATTAAAGCTTTACCAATTGGGATTCCTAAATAAGGGCATGATAGTGCGCCTTCCTTGAATCCCAAATATTGTAAAATTTATTGCTTAGTTTTTTTGGGGGTTTGAAAAAAGAAGATCAGATATTTTTCTTTATTCACAACTTTACCAGAGGCTAATGCATAATTATCCTATAGTTTTCTTATTTGGATTTCCTCCCCAATGGTTCCTTTCCCAAATAATAATTTCTCATCTACAAATTGTTGATGGGTGACTACATTCACTGGTGAGGTAACTTCAAGTCCACTAAGAATGCCCAGATTTTGAAGACTAATGAGTATGCACCCAAAGGTTTTTGCTAGTATGATGAAAAAAAAGGGGTTAAGGGGTCCCCTTGCCTTATCCGATTGGATCCTTCAAAGTAACCATGAGGAGAGCCATTCATAAGGGTGGAAAATCTGGGAGTTGATATGCAATAAAAGATTAAGTTTATCAATTCTTTTTAGAAGCCAAAATTTTCCATACATTTATCAAGGAATCTCCAATCAACATTTTCATAAGATTTTTTCATGTTTATTTTAATAATAAAACTTTATTTCTTATTTATTAGGATAGAGTGGATGGCTTCCTGAGCAATGATTATGCCATCTAGGATTGATCTCCCTTGAACAAAGCCAGTTTATTCTTCCCCAATAATGTTTCCCAAGATTTATTTTAATTTTTTAGCCAAGTCTTTGGATAGAAATTTATAAATAGTATTACAAAGAGGAATTGGTATGAATTCATTCATATTATTAGCTTGATCTTTTTTTAAGGATAAGAGTGATAAAAGTATTGTTGATTTCAGTCAAGAATCTACCTTAAGATTAAGCAACTTCAAGGGTCGCAGTGAGCTCTTTACCCAACAGAGGCCAGCAATGTAGGAAGAAGCTCAAGGGAAATCCATCTAGACCTAGAGCTTTATCAGGAGACATTTGACTAAGAGTCTTAAAAATATTTTCCTGAGAGAATTTGACCAAAGGATTTGATTATCCTCTTGAGATACAAGCCTGGGAACTTCCTCTAGCTGAACACTTTGAGCATGAAGATGTGATCCCTCAGGGTTGTTCAGTAGATTTTAGAAGAAATTAAAAATATCTTATTGAATATCCTTATGGTCATGAAGAGTTTACCCTCTAGCATTGACAAATTTAAGGATTTTGTTGGTGCTCCTCCGCTGTTTGGTGTTGTTGTGAAAGAATTTGGTGTTTTTGTCTCCTACATCCAACAAAGTCTCCCTCCTCCAACAAAGTCTCCCTAGATATTTTTCTCAAAAAGATCTCTTCTTTTTCTATGATGTCTTCCTGATCTCTTAGGAGATGTTTTTCTAAGTCATATAGTTCCTCATTCATCCCCTTTTTGATGATGGTTTCATTCAAATCATTCACCTTTTTCTCAATATCGATTTAAGAAGAGAAAATATTTTTGAAATGAGTTCTATTCCAAATTATAAGATTTTTTTTTATACGTTTAAGCTTTGAAACAAATTTTTTTTTTTTTTTATCCCTTCAACCAGCAAGCCTTCCACCAATCTTTGGCCAATTTGGATAATTCCTTATCTTTTAGCCACATATTATCAAATTTGAAGGGGAGAAGAAGGGGTTTGTCCTCCCCCAAAATATCTAGCAGTATAAAATAATGATCCGATCCTAAGGTAGGAGAAATGGAAGCTTCTAGATCAAAGGGAAATACTTTTAAATCTTCTTTAAAGAAGAATCTATCTATTTTTTAGCTATATTATTGAACCCAAGTCTCTGATTCAACCAAGTGAATGTCCCATTCTCAAATTGAATTTCTAGTAGATTCTCTCTATACATCCTATCATTAAAATCATTTTGAATTTGAGATTCTCTTCGAGAACTCCTCAAATTTTCAGATAAATGAGCTATGGCATTGAAGTCTCCTACAACAATGATGTTTTTTTCAGACCAATCCGCAAGACAACTGTTCATCTCCTCCCAAACTTCCAATTTATTCTTTCTAATATTTTGCCCATAAACACTAATGATATATAGGCTTCAATTAGACCATAGACTGAAGATTTATCCTCATGTCCAATTTTTACACCTTAGTACCTTTGAATAGGATAGATTTCTTGTATTCCATATTATTACAATACCATGAAAAGAGCCTACAACCTCTACGAATTCCATGGACCAATTACCTAAATCCTTAATAAATTTAAACATCTGCTCAATATTCATTCTAGTTTCCTACAATAAAAGAACATCTACCTTGATAGAGAGAATGAAAAATTTAACTACACGCTTCTTGTTTGGGGCATTTATACCCCTAACATTCTATGATAGGATTTTAATTGTAACTTGAGAAGGAACTTCCCCTTCCCTACTTGAAAAAAGTTGTGATCTTATTTTTGTCAAAGTTTGTTAGGAATAACAGTCCGCCAACACAACTGAGAGGGAAGTGAATCAATTATGAGACAAATTATTAAACATTAAACATTATAAACCAAAAATTTAATCTAAATAATAACACAATCCTTTGTTGTCGAAGAAACCCTATTAAAGGTAAAACCCTGGTGGGAATTAGCACCAACAAATAGTGTACTGAGAGTATAGTATCCTTGCTAAAATATTTTTCCCTATTAGGAGCTTACTAATGTATTATAGTGCATAGTCCCTCTTAAATGACAAACCATGTTAGGATTCAAGAGTAACAATAGGATCACTGCCCAGGCACACTGCCTAAAGAAGGTTAAGTCAACCTTCAACGCTTACTGTCAGAAATACAAGTATATGTGAAATGTACAATCCAATGAACTTTCTGATAGCAACTGCCTTTTCTTGATCATTTCCAATGAATTTTTTTAATCACATCCTCTTCTCTACATCTTTTATAATTTTCACAAGCAAGCTCATAGCTTCCACACTTTTATTTTACGACACTTTCCACAAAAAACTTTCTTTTGTACAGATTTACAATAAGCAATTAGGTCAGCCAATTAAGACTTCCCTAATAAAAAAATAATTACATAATCCCTTTCTAAGATACACATTGTACCTTTAACAAGTAAACATCAATTAAAATTCATCAAATATAATCCAAGATCCATAATCCACGCTCACAATCCATAATACATGCTCCATCTCTAAAGTCAGCCCCAAATAGATCTCCTCTAGAATACACGCCATAGTTGACATTACCAATAGTCTTGTGACCCAAAAATCATAATACATATTCCTCATCATGTCTTTTTCCATTCCCCAAGCTTTCATAACATGAATCCATATCTCACGCAAGTTATCCTTAAAACTCAAAGACTAATTCTGTCATAGTTCATTGTCATTGTCCAGTACCCAGTCTTCACTAAAAAATCTGTAACTTACTCAATCTGATATATTAAGCAACATGACCTTAGATATAAGATCAAAAAAAATTCTTTTATACATCATCTTTGCACATTATGAGTAAACTATACAGTACCATACACTTATGTCAGTCACCTAAGCAACATTAATAACTAGTATGTTCGACCTCAATAGAAACTTATGTATACATTAGAGAGAAAACAAGAATGCCAACAATAACATAAGAAACCGATTCCAATAATCTCCCCCTTTTTCATTGATACCAACATATGGGAAAATATATCAACCCAAAATTACTCTCTCTCAATACAATCTTCTCAATATCCTCAACATAGCTCTCCCTAAAATAATAAGGATTTTAACATTGAATCTCTCCTCTAAGGTGTATATCTATAAATCAAGTTCAAATAGTATATATCTTTGAAAGCCACTAGAATGATGCATTCCTACATCAATTTAGTTCTCGCAAGGAGGGGCTCTCATCTCAAGCATACCTATGAGATACTCAAAGGTATCCTTTGGCAAAGGTTTTATAAATATATTTGTTATTTGTTCCTTTGTGTTGATATACTCTAATATAATGTCCTTCTCTACAACCTTGTCTTTCAAGAAATGATACTTAATGAAAATATGTTTAGTCTTTGAATTCATAAGTGTATTTTTTTACATATTCATTGTGCTAGTTCTATCAAAATGGATAAACATTGGCTCATCAGAATTTATCCCACTGTCCTTTAGCATTTTCTTCATCCAAACAATCCGTGTGCAATTCATAGAAGCAGCAACATACTCTGATTTAGTAGAAGGATGGGCTATATAGTCTTGATTTTTACTTAGCCAAGAAACCAATCGTTTCCCCAAGAAATAATGCACCACCACTTCTACTCTTTTTGTCATCAACATTTCTCGCCCAATCAACTTCAGTATAAGCATGCAAATAAAAATCATCAAATTTTTTATACCATAAGCCATAATCCAGTGTTCCTTTCAGATATATAAATATTTTTTTTACATCAGTAAGGTGTGTTTATTTAGGATTTTTATATCTTTCAACAATTCCAACTACATTAGCAATATCTTGTCTCGTGTGAGTCAGATATTGTAGGCCTCCAATCATAGATTTGTACTTTGTCTAAAAAACACTCTGAGATTCATCAGTAGTAGTAATATTGTGACTAGTAACCATAGGTGTTCCAATAGGTGTAGAATCTTCTATTCCAAAAAATTTCAACATTTCTTTAAGATACCTAGTTTGTGAAATAAAAATAACATTGGGTGATACCACAATAGTGGGTTACACTTTTTTGCCTAAACAGACATTGAAGTCTACATTTTGAGAAAAACGTTCACATTCAGATGCATATTGTCGTTAAACTATTTGAAATCAGAAGATGTAGTAAACTAGAGTCTTTTAGGATTTTTTGTCTAGATTCTATATATATATATATAAATATATATATTTGAATTGATTTTAATGGTTTTTTTTTTTTAATTTTCTCCCACTAAAACTACTATGTTGCTGAAAACGTCATTTTCAAAAAGGTACAATGACTTCGTACAACATAACCTTTTTTCTAAAATAGATATTAATGCGCTTCTTTCAAATTTGATTTTGTAACATCCATACAGAGGGCATGTAATTGGTTTAATGACATTATCATGATTATTGCATATTTTATGAATGTTTGAAGTAGAGTAAACCGTAATTGTGACATACGTTGACTGTGTAGCTGATAACTTCTTGTGTATTTATCAAAATTCAATTTTTTTTTTTTGATAGAAAGAAGACTCAAAGCTGGAGGGTACTGTTATTTTTCAAAAAAAAATTCTCTTTTCTACTATTTTTCATTGAACGTCAAACCTGGAAGTTTATATTGGATAAAAAACCTACATCTGATGCACGTCAAAATACATAGACCTAATTAATTCAAAATTTGTCAAATCTATATTTGTTAGAAATCTTGTTCAGAGTACTTGTGTGATGCAAAAGGAGGTGTCCCTATTATTCCATTTGAGCCCCGCACTTGAGCCCCGAAGCCATGAAAACTGTAGATTTTTATTAGCCTTTGCAGATAGCCTCAATTTTGGGGGTTTCGATAGAAAGTACTTTCGATCGAAACTAATTAGTTTCGATCAAAATTAATTTCTATCAAAATTACTTTCTTATTTTAACATGCGTATGGGTCAAAATCCCACTAAAATATTTACTAGCTTAGTTTTGATTGAAACTAACTTAGTTTTGATCGAAACTAGGTTAGTTTCGATAGAAACTAAGCAAAAAAGGTAGTTTTGATTGAAACTATTAATGTTTCGATCAAAACAATCAGGTACTTTCTATCGAAAGTACCCAACTAAATCCTCCCACCTTGTGGATTCGTGAGGAATTTCTTCCTCCAAAAAAGTGTAACCCACTATTGTGGGATCACCCCATTCTTGTTCTGATTAATTTGCAGCCCAAGGAAATTTTTTATCTCACCAATCATTGACATCTCAAATTTTTTCAATTATTATAGAAATTTTGACTCATCACATTATTTCCTCCAAAAATGATATGATAAAAAAAAATGTCAACTATTAAATTTCCATCTTCACTGGTTCTTAAGTACAAATTACTGTCTATTTTACCTTTTCTAAAACCAAGATGGAGTAAATGCCTCTCCAATATTTCATATCATGCTCTTGGTGCATGTTTCAGTCCATACAAATCCATCTTCAACTTGCAAACCATGTCCTCATCTTCTGTCAGATGAAATCCATTAGGTTGTTCAATATATACTTCATCCTCTAGATCTCCATTCAGAAATGTAGATTTCACATCCATCTGATATAATTTGAAGTATTTGTGTGCACCATAAGGAATAAATAATCTTTCAGCCTCAAGCCTATAAATAGGAGAAAATATTTCTAAAAATTTTATGCCTTCTTTTTGGGAGTTTCCTTTACAAACCAGTCTTGCCTTATTTCTTACAACGATTCCTTCTTCATTGATCTTATTTCTGAAAACCCACTTAGCTCCTATAATATTATTATCTATAGGTCTAGGAACTAATTCCCAAGTGTTATTTTCTTTATCTGATCCAATTCACCCTACATAGCCTTAGTCTAAGATTCATCTCTACATGCCTCATCAGTAGTTTTTGGTTCAACTTGATAAATTAAACAAATTTCATCTCTTAATATAGATCTTGTCATCATGCCTTTATTTGCATTGCCAATAATTTTATTTTCAGGATGGTTTTTCTTAACATACCTCAAAGTCTTAGGAACTTTAGTAGGATCATTTTATTCATCTTTACATACATCAATCTCATGATTAATCTCAAAAGGTTCTTCTTGATCTGTAGTAACCTCCTTGTTCTCTATAATCTGGTTATAGCCATATATTATTTCCTAAATCTAGAACATTACATCAATCCTCAAATTAGCACTTTCAATCATCTTCCTTAATCTCAGATCGAGACATTTATAGGATTTTCTCTTAGCAGAATAACCAAGGAATATTCCTTCATCACTTTTGGCACTGAATTTCCCTATCTCATCATGTCTTTTGATATAGTATTTACTACCAAATATTCTGAAATATTTCACACTAGGAGTATGATTAAACCATAATTAATAAGGTGTCTTACTTGTACCTTCTCTTATCTAAATTCTATTTAAAGTATAAATACCAGTACCAGTATCTTTTCTCCAATGAACTTGTGATATGTTTCCTTCCAACAACATGGCTCTTGCAACATCTAATATTGTTCTATTTCTTCGCTCTTCTATCCCATTCTATTGTGGTGTCCTAGGATCAGATATATGTTTGTATATTGCATGTTCTTTGCAGTTGGTATTGAAAAAATCTGAATTAAACTCTCCACCTCTATCTAATCTTAAACATTTCATCTTCAAACGTAATTCATTCCCAAATTTTTCTTTGAATATCTTGTATTTGTCAAAAGCCTCGGATTTCTCTCTAAGATATGTAACCCACATCATTGTAGAAAATTCATCACCAGAAAATATGAGATACCTTTCACCGTAGTAATATCATGTTCTTGTAGGACCACATAGATATGTATGCACCACATCCAATTTCTCTTTTGTAAGCAAGATTTTATTTTAAAATTGATTCTAGTCTATTATTGTATTAAACATTATTTACACTTGGTGTTATATGGTTTCAAAATATTCAGCAAGTCTCTAACAACATTATTCATAATTTCCTTCACAATATTATCAAAGTTCGCATGAAAAAAACTTCTATACCATAACCAACTGTCATCAAACTTCACAATAAAACAAGAAGCCTCAAATATATTCGAGTCAAATAAATTACCTCTTGACTTAGTACTAGATGTGATCAATTTTTGTGACTTACTTTTGATAGAACATTTCCCATCAATGAATTTTAATTGATAACCCTTTTCCACCATTTGTTGAACACTCAAAAACTTATGCTTAAGTCCATCAAGAAGTAATACATCGTCATTATTAGTCTTTCCATCCAAAGAAATAGATCCAACTCCAATGATAAGCTTAAGAGTGTTGTCGTCAAATCTCACAACACCACCATCATAATTGGTTAGTTTAATAAAAAAAATCAATCTCCAGTCATATGGTGTGAACAACCACTTTCTATGACCCATTCAAATCTATTTTCAACATGTGACACTATAGCTCTCTCTTCATGAACAGGTTCATCATACTTGATAGAAATAAATCCAATTTCATCATAATCAATAGTATCATTATAAGAAACACCTTCAGTAGCATAGTAACAATCCTGATTCTTGGAATACTTAGGTATATAAAACTTGGATTTATGCTTAGGAACACTTCTAGGACATCTAGATGCAAAATAATCTATATAAATGCATGAAAAACATTTTAGAGATAATTTTATTTAAAACTTACCCTTACCTCTACTTTCTCTTCTAGCGATCAGGGCCCCAATTTCATCTATCTTCCTTTCTTCTTCCTTTATCTTTTGCCACTCATCAACATATTCACCAAGCTCTTCTTGCAAGTCACTATTGTTGGTTCTTTCAATCCATTATAAAGTCTTTCTATTATTACGCACAATCGCCTTGAATGTTGTCTCAACCTTAGGTAATGAATCTCATAGCTGCACAACCTCAAAACTAGTTGATTTTTCAATCAAAATATCTCTATTGAAGTTCACCATCAAAGGTATGATCTCCTCTCTAGCTTGCACTTTAGTATGTAGACAGGTGTCAAAGATCTTAAAAATTTTGTGATCAATTCATCTTCATTGTATGTGCCTCCAACATTTCTAATGCCAATAAAAACCTCTATGACTCTCTATACATATGCTCTAATTTTCTCATCCGCTTACATTTTCTTTTTTTTCTGGATCCTTGTCTTCCTGATCTGCAACTTTTCCTACTTAGTAAACTTATCTCCTTCATACAATGCTTCCAATATTGACCAGATTATATGTGCAGAATCCAAGTCTTTAACCTATATGAATTCACCTTCAGAGAGTGCACTAATCATTTCTTCTCATGCAACCAATGTTATAATAAAACAACTCATTTTCATCATCACTAGTTTTATCCAGTTCATCTTCAGTCTTGATCGGTTCATCTTTCTTTGTAATTATCTAATAGTCAATTCCCAAAAACAAAAAATGAGTCCTCATTTTTTCCTTCCTACTATAAAATTTTTCAAGATAAAACTTTAGACTTTCCTTCCTGTAGCATAGCATTTTCAAGATCGCGACAAGTTGTTAAGCTTTCTCTCTAAGGACCAAAAGCTCTGATACCAATTGTTAGGAATAATAGTCCACCAATAAAACTAAGAGGAGGAGTGAATCAGCTGTGAGAGAGATTATTAAAAAATTGTACATTATAAACCAAAATTTTAATCCAAATGATAACACAGTAAATGTAAAACCATAACACAATCCTTTGTTGTCAAGCAAACATTGTTAAAGGTAAATCCTTGATGAGAATCAACACCCACAAATAGTGTATGCAGAGTATAGTATCTCAGCCAAAAGATTTAGCCCTATTAGGATATTATTAATGCATTACAGTACATATTCCCTATTAAAGGACAAATCCTGTTAGGAGTCAAGAATAAAAGTAGGTTCACTGCCCAAGCACACTGCCTAAAGAAGTTTAAATCCAGCTTCAAGACATGCTGTCTAAAATACAAGTGTATATGAAATATACAATCCAATAAACTGTCTCATAGAAATTTTCTTTTCTTAATCAATTCCCATGAAGGTTGTTAAACAAGCTCGCAACTTCAATACTTTGTTGTTTCCACACTTTCCATAAAAGAAAAAAAAATATTTTATATAGATTTACAATAAGAAATTAGGTTGGCCAATTAGGACTTCCCTAATGCACAAATAATTACATAACCCATTTCTAAGATACATATGGTACCTATAAAAAGTAAACATCAATTACAATTCATGAAATATAATCCAAGATCTGTAATCCACGCTCTATCTCTGAAGTCGGCCCAAAATAGGTCTCCTCCAAAACAAACGCCATAACTGACATCACCAAGAGTCCTGCGACCCAATAATCATAACACATATTCCTCAACATGTATTTTTCCAGTCCCCAAGCTCGCATAAAATGACTCCATATCACACGTATGTTATCCTCAAAACTCAGAGACTAGCTCTGTCATAGTTGATTGTCATTGTCCAGTATCCAGTCTTCACTAAAATATATATAACTTACTCAATCTTATAGATTAAGAAACGTGACCTTAGATATAAGGTCACAACACATCCCTATACACATCCTCATCTTAATACATTTTGAGTAAATTATATAGTACCCATACTCTTCTGTCAGTCATCTAAGAAATAGTAATAACCAATCTCTTTTGCCTCAATAGTAACATATGTTGACATCAGTGACAAAACATGAATGCCAACAACAACATAAGAAACCAATTCCAACAAATTCATCCCCATCTTTTGATCTTAATTCTGATAGTGATTTCCTACCTTTTCCTATCTTACATTTTTCCCCACAATCTAGAGAGGATTTATTGTTAATGTATTTCAAAATCTCTAAAGGAATGTTCTTTTCTGGACGAGAAATGGGAGCCAGGGGAAAATTAGGTGGAATTTGTTTGTTGGATGGAGATTGATGTGATTTCTCAATAATAGAATCTGAGAACATCAAACCTTCAATATATTTCAATCTCTCTTCGTCCTCCACATAATCTACATCTAGAAGTCTTTCTACAAAAGTGAGTGAGTTGGAGTCCTTGTCTGGGAAAGAGCCAGGCCTAGAACATCTGAAGATGTCATAAACTATTTGTAGCTTGGGGGAATAGGTGAACCCCGAGTCTTGTATACCACTAATGTGTTGAGAAATTTTTCCTTACCTGACTCTTTTCATTATTTCCTTTTGGAGATAGATTTAAGAGGGACAATTACCCCTTTGATTTTTTCTATTGAATAATGTTTTTTGGTTTTAGCATCCTTAGTCGTATTATTTTTCATGTGATTAGTAAGACCATTATTAGTCCCCAGTGAATATTTTCCATACAACCAGTACTATTGGTAGATGATATGGACTCCATCCCCACCCCATTCTAAGGTCTTTGTTGGGAATTAAATAAAGAGCCCCTGTCATCAAGCTCCAACTCTTGAGAGGGTAATTTTTATATCTAATACTTCACCAAATTCCACATGTTGTGAAGCTTCACTTGGAGGATATCCTCATCACTACTTGGAAGAGGTCCTAAAGTTCTTTGTAAGGAGGCTCTTGTTAGGAGAAGTGTTAACAAACTCCCCCATCAAAGAATTTGTATGCTCTTCAAGAAGCTCATTTTCTGCAAGGACTTGATCAGCCAATTCTAAGATCATGATTTCTTGTACCTCCATGAACCACTTAGATAGGAGTTGTTTGAGATTATTATGATTGAACCCAAGAATATAGGCCTTTGGAAAAGCCTATTCTCTGAGTATATAGTTACAATTAATATTTGACTTTATAGGGCTATCCCAAAATGACTTATCCATGTTTATTGTAATCTTGATCTACCCTACAGATATCTGAAAAGGATTATGGCATAGCTTAAAATTTTATTCAAGGCTTGTATTTATCCTTTGCATTTTTTCTCATTCTAAAGAACTCCTTTTAATCAAGTTTCCACTCCACACAACCTGGGAATCGATAGGAAGCCCGAAAAAGGATATTTGAGGCCCCAGTAAACATAACCTCCTCAAATTAATGTTTGCAAGATTTTTCATTTTCCAGTATAAAAACCTTAGAAAGAGATTAATCTCCTTTTTGAAAAATCTTCCTCCAAAGTGTCATCAATTGTTGGCAACTCAGACCAAAAAAAAATCTGAGGAAAAATATCAAAAGATTAGGTCAGTGAGTTTTGCATCTCCCTTTAATCCCATTCTAACAGTCCCACCACAGTTCCATCATGGATCACTGTCAAGTTCGGTGAGTTCTTGAATAGAGCTGGAAGCATTGGGAAAATGATCTTGGATATGTTCTTGATCCGTCTTTGTATGATCATAAGATTCAATTTGGACCCATGTGCTAAATTTAGATATGATCTTGATTGATCATGGGAGTTCTTTTTCTATATTCATATATAGACATAGCCTAGGGATAAAAGACTTCTCCAAGTAAGAATGCTTGAGATAAAATCCCAATTTTTTAGAAAATATTTGAAGAGTTTCAACTGATCTATATTGCATAGGTAAATTCTTAAGGGTTACCCACATAAGAATGAATTTAATGGAATGATTCAGACTATTGAAGTTTGGGCAAAATTGTTGCATATGCAACCCTTGCTTATTATCAAACCACCCTTTAGATTTAAATATTTTATCTCTACTAATTTTATCTTTGAACATAACTAAGAAAAAACCCAATACAGTGTCCATACAATCAATTTGAGATATATTTTGCCAATTTTTATAGGCCCAATTATTGAAACCTAAGTATGACAAGTTGGTTTCCCAAAAATTACAAATTAGAGCCTGTTGTAGTAGAAGGTGCCTTCTCTCATCTAATGTCTCTTCAGAAAAGGTGATTGAAACTTTAGAAGGAGGGGAAAAAAATCTAGCTGGCTGTGGCTGAATTGGTTCTCCAGCTTGCACTTCTTTTGTGTTTTTTATGGTGGGGTTGTTCTTGCCATTTCTATTCCCATTCATGGCGGTCTGTCTCTCTTGAAGTTTCCTTCTTAATTCATGGCTGACTTCTCTTGGAATCCATTTTAAATTAGCCTTGTGATTCCTCTTGTGGCCCTAAATATCTCTTTTCAAAGAATTAGTAAATCCTGGAAACCTCTTATTTTTGATGATATCTTCACGCTTCTTATGGATGTCCCAATATAGACCCGACCAAGCATTATTAGGAAGTGGAGGATTAAACAATTTACCATCACGATTAGTTGGAAATATGGGGATTAGATTAAGATTTATGGGAAATTTATCAAATTCCTCTATCCCTAGATATGTTGTCTAACATTGGGTCAGGCACCCTTTTATTGTCGGTTGAAGTGAAAAGGTGGACAATGTGTCCTCTACTCCAAGCGTTGCCTATATTTTGATAATGCTGATGGACCTAGGACACAAAATCCTTTCTTAAATGGTCAGATGAAGGGCCAACATCTGCTCTTTCCTGAACCCAACCCCATCCACTGTGTTCCACATTTGGTCTTTGTCATTGCTCATGTTCTAGATGACCTCTCAACACCTATTTTCTCTTGACACATGAACATATATGTATATATTTGCACTTCACTTTTCCTATATAATTTACTATTCTTAAAGTTCATCTATTGTACTTTTTTTTTATCTCTTCGTGGTTGATGCCAAAAAACTCTCTTAACAAATGTGGCTTCACATTTTCTTATCAACCAAAACTATAAATTAGCTACTCGGTTTGACTCTTCATTCGTACTACTATATGCTCAGATCCTATTCAGTTATATAGTACATGAGAGTATTCCTTTTCAAAGTGGTGTGTCTATTCATTGAACATGATTTTGTTTCTTAAGGATAACTATTTTCTTGAGTTGAACATGACTTCGTTTCTCCATTTATTGGATCTTTTATTTTTTACAACACAATTATATATCTATTATTAATAATCGATGTCGAATATTAAAATTTACACTTTGTCCAAGCTTTTCAATAATTTTTCACATCTTCCCTGCAGTGTAATATAAATATTAACTATAAAGATGTTTAAAATTATGGAGATTTAATTAGAGGGAAAGGTCTTGGAGCCTCAGTACTTACACAACTTCCTTCTCAATATTTATTTGGTATCTCATGCCTTCTATGCTTCTTATTAGCTCTATTAAATTATTTTTTCAATATTTCAATTCATTCTTTTTAGAGAGCTGCAAAATTTTATTTATTCGACAACAGTATTCAGATGGGCATTCTTTTAATTTCTTTTGGCGTTACCCACATCACTGTACTTAATGAAAAAGTAGAATTCAAAGCTTTGATTGAAACATTGTGCATAAAATAACATAGTTTTTAAACTGATAATTGCTTCTAGAATTTTATTGCATTTTTTCACATTAGCTATTATAAAGGCATTATATCTTCATACAACTAACCTATGAAAAATATGACTTTCCACAACTAACATGCAACTAATTTATTTAATTTAATTTTATCCTAAAATTAAATTAATTAATGTAAAGCTCCAATATCTACCCACCTCCTATTAAATTAATTTGAGCAAGAGGAGAATATTTCAGAGATTTAATACAACCTTTTGTAGATATTTTTATAAAGCACCTTCAACAATCCTTCTTAATTTCCTAAGAAACATCCAACTAATAGTTTTAGTTGACCTCTTGACTATAGAATGAACAACTATTTGTACAACATGTTAGAGAACATAAAGTGTTCCCAACCTCGATGCATAATGATAAAACTTTCATCAAAAATTACTCAACTCATATGTGTGAGTCTTATGCCTCCTCAAGTGCTTTGGAAACAATATATCCTCTTCTATATAAATCACCTACCAAATGTATCCACATGAGACACCTTCCCTTTAAAATTTTACATGTCCTTTAATTGTGTCTTGTACCTCTTCAAGTGTTATACATATTACAAACCAAATATGAATACATTGACTACACTCATAGAAAATCAAGAACCTCTTTGTCCTTACAAGGACACATGTATGCCACGACCCATCTTTTCTTTATGGACAAAAATTGGGTTCTTCTCATGCAATAGATATTCCTAGAGAAAGAATCTAGATCAGGATTATTAAAAGTCTACCACATCTATTGCCTCCAACCTTAAATAATTTTTTTTAACATTTGATCTCCACCTTCAATATTGTTAGGCTAATTTTTTAGGGCCAAGCATAACAATCTAATGAAATCCCTTCGTTTTTATCTTTTCAATAACTTGTCCAGCATGATTAATTAATTCTATAATATCACAACTACCTACCCCAATGAAATAATTTATTTTTTGCAAGACCAACCTCTTTAGTCTTTCCTAAAGCCTCATAAAGATGTATGGTAACCATTGATTAATAATTGTTCATAGAAAGCACTATAATGATGTCAATAGTAGGAACATTGAGAGGGAGCTAGCTATGTATAGTTATATTTTCTACAAAAAAAATGACACCTTGATCTATTGTATTTGGTTGATTATTTAACTTATAATGTCCCATATAACTTAATCTTGTTTGTAGCTTTGCCAATTTTTTCTCTCTAGAGATAAATCTATTACTTCCTTTAATTTATTCTCTAAATCTAAAACCATTATGGGAGGAAAATATGTGTTTGACATGAGAAATTCTCTTTATTTCTATACATTTATTAAGCCCACAATTATCATTCCTATATTTGTTTAACAATTATTTATCTATCCCGTTGAGAAAAAAAATACCTAACTTTAATTCCTTAACCAACTTCTTATCCTTGGCTACATGTAATCTAAAGATCGTCTTCTACAAGTGTAGTAGGAATTTTTCAATTTTTCTACTCTAATGGGTTCATCAATATTGTGTTATTTCTTTTGTGTATAAAATAGGATTTCAACAAACATGGTGCTAGAAATGAAACAATAGGTAATGAAAAATTTATTCACTTGTTTTAGTGCAGCGTAAATAAATTTCATAGTGTTTCCTCTTTATTAACTATCTCTACTTTTATTGGTCATCAAATTGTACTCTCATCTCGTATAATGTATATGCTTAGCATGGATTTATTTGGCCAAAATAGGTTTTACAAGAACTAAAAATAAAGTCACATTTTTCATTTTTATTTTTTTATTTCCTTTTGTTAATTCCTAGAAAATAGATTTGGCAAATGATTATTTACTACAAATACTCAACATAGTTGTGATGTCTTACAAGCATTCAATTACTAGAAAAAATCTTGTTCACTACCTATTCATTTTCTTCCCACATTCATACAATGAATACTACCAAAGACAAACACATTGGTACCAAAAAATCACAACATTGACATAAATGAAACAATATTTTGTTTGGATAGCATCTTGAAAAACTAGAACAAAGATATGATCAAAATATTGCACATAAAATAATGCAAGAATAATATTATGGATTGTTTCCATATTTATATTGTATTATGTTAAATTGGCTATTACAAAGCCATTATTTTCACAAAAAAAAAAATCAAAGAATATAACTTTCCACAAAAATATAATAGCATATTTACTTTATTTGGAAAAGGTTGCATATTTGCCTAGATCATCGGCATGCTTAAAAATTCATAGGCCCCACATAAATTTATGATTATTTGACACCAAGTCTGACATGTTATTACATAATAGTCATTTCAAACCACTCAAACAAGATGTGTAATGATCACCTTTCCAAAAGAAATCTTATAGACTATGAAATTCCCAAAATATTATTTATTTGTACTCCGCCTATTTTTCATATTTGAACATCTTTAATACCAATTTCATATATGAATATATCAGACTTTGAACTTTTAACTTCAAACTTAGAGGATCAAAGTTCAAAGTTCAAATTGAATATAAAAGACTAGACCCAAGACTCACCAAAAAAGATGGGAAAACTTCATTAATTATTAAGACACATGAACTTTTGCTTGCACTATTTTTAATTTTCAAAATTGAACTTTGAACTTTACAAGTTAAAAAAAAAATTTAAAATTTGGGGATACCGCCTATGGGATGACTTAGCCAAAACAAAGTCGCAGCAACATAGGATGCGCAAGTGGAAATTGAACACTAAATTTGAACTGAGACTTGGTTCAAATGAGAGGTTCAAATTGGAAGTTCAAATTGGGAAAAGAGAAAATTAAAAAAAAAAGAAGAACAAAAATATACACTTAGTCACCTACAAATATTAAGGGGTAATAAAAACAATTCCAAAAGAATGCAAAATAAGTAAACAAGAGGGTCTAAAACCCTACCTCAAGTTCAATGAAGAAATAAGTAAAAAAGAAATAATGATGATGCAATCCAACTCCAGTGCACATAAACAAAACAAAACAACAATTTTTAGCAATCAAAGACCAATCGAATTCAAAATGACAACCAAAATCCCTCTTTCCAATCACATAGAGAAATATTCAAAAAAAATCCTCAAGATCAATCATTTCTCCCAAAATATAATCCAATATTTTCTCCAAAAAGAATTAGAAAATAAACCTTCACACCAACTTTAGCCATCCCCCCAAAAATGAAAAAGAATTAATCCAAATAGACTTCTCAAAAGTTGTGTGGGAAAGGAAATTAATTCCGAACAACTTCACAACTACTAGGATTATTAAATAACTATAATATTATGCTCATATAATAACATTTCGCCTACCCCACACACACACAAACATATTTCTCTCCTAAACTATAGGACAACCCACTCCAAAAAATACAATCATGACATAAAATCATCATAATAATTAATATTTCAAGATGACAAAAGTGATTTAAATAAAATTAATAATAAAATAATACATCCTAAAAAACAATTAAATTAATATAAGTAGACCCAAAATAAATACATTATTAATATAATAAATCCATCAATACGAACACCCTAAAACCATACCCAAATTAAAGCAAGGGAACTTTATGAATCAGGATTAGTCAACATGAAAATTTGATTGGGTGACTCTAGATCAAGATCATTCCTTAAGTATAACCATAAGAAGGCCAGGATCAATGGAAGTTCATCCTATCCCACTTGAAAAATCATTGAGGATTATTAAGGCTTGTTCAAACCTATGAAGATAGGCGAAGTCGATTCCTAGTACTCGCACAAATCTCGTCCGCAAAAATAAACACGCATAATACATATAATATGTCAACTAACACAATTAATGAAGGTGGGATCATAACATTGTAAGATATTTACCACCATAAAAGATCATTATATAGAGGTTTCTCTCAATATCAAGAATAATTATTGGATCCAGACATTTAATTATGAGGGCATTCTATTTCGTTGTTTGAGATGCTTCTACACTAGATATGTTGATAAAGGCTAAACTAAATATAGGAAAGACAATCAAGATTTTTGGTAGAAGGGTGTCTCTCTTAACCACTACTTGGAAGAAAATAAATAATCAGACAAGGTTGGATAGGTCATTAATGAACCTTAGATAATGGCTAAAGGGGATGTTTCACACAAGTTTTCACCAAGAAATCCATTGTAAGCTCCTTGGGAGATGGTTGGGATCCTAGTTAAAGGAAAATAATATGATAAGGGAATAATTATCACTTCCATGGAGTTGGCCCAAGAAATTTTTGACTTACTCTTTATGGCTACAATTGATCTACCAAGGATATCTTAACACTCATTCAGGTCCTATATTATTACTCCTCCTACAAAGAGGGTCTGTACTAAGACCGGTTCACCTCTTATCCGTAAAGAGAGGGTTGTACTTGAGGAAATCTCTAAAACATTGTCTCTTGAATTTCTAAAAATTACCTATGCTAATGAAAAGGAATAAAATGAGATAATTTTAAACATATACTACAAGAAAATCAAATATCTAGTTTTCTAATCTATTTCTTTCCCCTATATTCTATTTTTTATTTATTGGGCTAAATTGGGGATAGTAGTGATCTTATGCATAATACTCTAAGTAAGAGTTAGTAGAGGGGTATCAAATTTAGTGATACAATAGGTTATACACTCTTAGTTTAACTATTATTGGAGCTTATGAATAGGATTTGTAGGCTTTCATCTATTATTTAACGTAAAACATGTTCATTTTTAATTTAATGGGTTCTTCCCCTTAGATTCTATTAACCAAAAAATATATTTACCTAACCTTTTATATTTATTAATTTTATGCTAAGGTTGATTATATTGTCTATGCTATCTTTTTTTTAGCAACCTTGGTTTTATTATCAAATTTTACTTCTATTATACCAAGGCCATCAATTTTGGCCAACAAACCCTATCCTAATCAGTCATCCAAAAAAATAGGAGTGTCAATATTCTCACCCCACAAAAAATTCTAGATAGAGAATCAAACTCAAAAGCAATATTAAGACCTTAAAGCACCAAAATAATATTGCTAAAAATATATAGTGAAATAATTTTTTTTAGATTAAGAGAACTATAAGAGATAACCAATAGAAAGTCTAGTGGTTGACCTACATCCTAAATTAAACATATATATTTTTACGCTAAAGATAATTGGGAAGAACATTTGAAAAAAAAAACCAAGATACCTCAAATGAAGTTATCCTATTTGAAATGTCAAATTAAGAGATTCTTTATAAAATAAAAAAATACATAATAAAAACTAATTATTTTCATTATATTCACTAATCTAGCAACCTAAAGGTATCAAATACATATGCAAAGTGTGTATAAAATGAAGAGCCTCTTGAATCTTACCAACACATGTATCATGTGAATGAAATACACTGTATGTAAGTGGAAATGAGGTCTCAATTGAAACCGTTTCATAGCTATTAAAAACAAAAGATTAGATTATACTAACCAAAATGGAGAAAAAAAGATACAACACAAATCATGGCGCACATTAATCTATCCTGAATTATAACTAAAAGTAAAAGAACATTTCTAAATAAGGGCCATTTGACTCTATCTTAAGCGTTTGACATATTGAGTATGATAAACATGTCTTTGACCTTATGAAAACATGCAGAATGAAACTTTTATGAGGCAATAATTCAACATCAAGAATCACGTATCCATTTTTATGTGATATTAGAGAATGAAGAAACTTTATTACACAATTACTAATGAGCTTTGTAATGACATTGTAAGTCATATTTGAGTAAAAAAAGTTGGTAAAAATTATTAAAATATTTTGCTACAACAATCTTAGGAATCAAAGAAAAAGGGATAAAGTACAACTACTAGTAGATAATCCTTGAGAATATCTAAAATTCATTGATGAAATCAATAGAAAAGCCATGAAGACCAATAAATTTACATTTATCCATTTGTAGAGAATTTTTTTTTTATTTCACTAAGATCGTAAGATAGATGTGTATACATTTGACTTCTGTATAGATAATGGAAGGAATACAACTTAAGAAATGCTAAACTCAATCAAGTGAATCTACAATATGCTTTTCCTTAAAAGATATATTATATGTATTTTTCTTGAATGATTAACTTAAGAAACAATTCATATTTTTTGTAGGTATTTATTTTATAAATTGAATATTGATTAAGAGTCGCCAATTAGAAATCTACTTATATTTAGAAACCAACAACATATTCAAAGGCAATTATGGAAGTTCAAAACCCACACCTAGTATCTCTCTTAAGATGTCTCTAGGAGGAAATGAACTTTAGTGCCCAAAATGAGAACTCAAAGCTTTAACAAATTAAACTCAATCTCATAAACATTTGCAACATATTCTGCATATACAACTTATAAGATATATTTTGTATTAGTAGTAAAACAAAATTGTTCAATTGTTATTTTGACTTACCCTATTTTATAATAATTAGGACAAGGGGCCCAAGCGTGCTCGATTACAATTTTTTCTCTGCTAGGGTTTCATGCGTACGGCGTCCTGTCTCTATTTCCGCTCTAGGCTATCCATCTGTCACACCGCATTTACTGTGGGATCCCTTTTGCATTAGGGTTAGCTTTTATTATGGCTACGGCCAACTTTATCCCAGCAGTTGCTGTTGGTGCGCGAGTTGACGCTACAGACAGCCATGGTGCCTCCTCTGAATAAACATCCCCGCAAGTTCATCTTGAAGGTCTTTCACGAGGTAACCCTGATATTGTTCTTAATCCACAGGAATTTGATTCTGCTTGTGAATGGTTAGAAAAGCATACATTGATTGGATATTTTGTGGGTCATACTCCTCCTGAAAGTATCCTTAAGGATTGGGTCAACAAGAGCTGGACCCCGCATGGGGTCTGTCTTGATGGTGTGCAAAACCTTACCAAAGCTTTTTTCCTTTTCCGGTTTGCTAACCCTTCTCAGGCGGAAGTAGTTTTTAATCGTGGACCTTGGACTGTTAGGTCCTCCCTGCTAGCTTTTCAGAAATGGTCTCGAGACTTTACTGTCTCAGACGACAAAAAACTTAGGGTTCCAGTTTGGGTCGATTTTCCTGGCCTTCCTTTGCCTTGCTGGCCATTTATTGAGTCTATTGCTAAAACCCTCAGAAAAGTCATTTTCATGGAACATGACAAATTTTTCAATGCCCGTCCCCAGAAGTGGGTTTGTGTTGAGGTCGACCTTTCCAGGGACCTCAAGGACACTATTGAAAATCAGATTGGTGCCCTCACCATCTCTCAAAAGGTGCTTTATTTGAATCTATCCAACACCTGTTATCGGTGTCAATCGGCAGAACACAAGATCAAAGATTGCCCGCTGGCTACCCCTCAGGTGAAAACTGCGCCTAAAGAGGGGCCGGTCAAAGCCGCCGATGCTGGAAAAAAAGAAGAATGGACTATAGTTACGCGTAAAGGCCAGAATGCCTTAGGCCCTAAGGCCCTAAGGTCATTCTCCTCCAGTTGATGCGCGACCAGTGGTGCCCTTTGTTTCAAACCCTCTTTCACAGGGGAAGAGTTCAGCTGCAAAGCCATCCACTCCAAAAGTGGTGCTAGCGCCGCCAGCAGCTTCTTTACCTAGTTCCAAGGCTATGTGTAGGTCTCGCAGTCCTGATGGTCACACGGATGACCCAGATAAAAGGTGGTTCACCTCGTCTGGAGAATTTCTCCCCAGCTTCGGTTCTGTTCCAGCCTACTTGCAGAATAGCTTCTCCTCTCTTGGGGACGAGGAAGCCATGCAAGATTTTTTATGATTTTTTTGTCCTGGAATGTGTGAGGTCTAATTGACCTCTCCAGAAAGTACTATGTTCATGATACTTGTTGCAGACATTAGAATCTGGACGTGCTTTGTTTACAAGAAGTTAAAATTTCTGAGTTTTTGCTGAACTCTGCCTATCATGTCATATGGCTAGACGACATTGTCTTTTCTTCTCAGCACGAAGCTGGCAAAGGTGGTTTCATTACTATTCTGTCACCTTTCCTTCATTCTTGTGTTATTGCGCATGGGTCTAACCCGATGCAACGTGCAACCTGGATTTTGCTATCTCTGCATAATCATTCTTTTGGTGTAATTAATGTTTACGCCCCTAGTGATGTTGTTGAAAGATGTCAATTATGGGTCTGGCTGGAAGACAATTTGCCTCTAGCTACTTGGGTTATGTGTGGGGACTTTAACATGGTTGAGCTACCCTCTGACAAGGAAGGAACTTTGCCTTTTCACTGGATAGCTGGGGAGAGAGAAGCCTGGTATCACATGCACAATAAATTGGGCCTTTTTGATCCCAATGCTAACCACCACCAACAGGGTGGGGTCTGGCATACTTGGTCCAATTTTAGAGCTGGCTCTTACCGCATATTTAAGAGACTGGATCATGCTATGATAATGGCTCAATATTTTTTCTCCTTTTCTGAAGATCGAGGCCTACCTGTCATTCCTCTAACAGATGTTACCTTGTCAGATCACTTCCCCATTTACTTTTCCATTACTTGGCAGTCCTGCGCCAGGAGAGCTGCTCAGACGCAATTTTTTCTTAACATGTCTGTACTGACGCACAATTCCACTATAGCCCACATTCTTCAAGTTTTGAATTTAGCTCCTCAGCCCCATAGTGATACTAGTTGGATTTAGTGGTGGAATGACGCCATTACTCGCACTGCGAGGTTTCTTCGCATTTATGGTCGTCAGCTAGCCTGCTACAGAAAGCGTTCTTATGAAGCTAATACTAAGGCTATGCGTAGGAATACTAAAGTGCTTACATTGAACCCCTTCGATTCTGATCTCCAGCTTAAGCTAGCCCAGCTTCACCATGAGAAACAAGTTGTTGATGCCTATGCTGCCCGTGGTGCTCAAATCAAAGCCCGCCTCCATTGGTTGGAGGTGGGCGACAGAGCCTCCAAGGAGTTTTTCCAGGCTCTCAAAGCTCGTCATACT
>MU227539.1:594892-616345 GCA_018584345.1 Thuja plicata | reverse complement strand
TCTATCTTTATACTTGCCAATGGTGAACTCTACCCATGCTTGTTCTCCTACAAACACATGCTGTCCTTTGTTGAGCCATGTAACCTTGTATGGGTTTTCATGTGGAATCCTTTTCAAATTTAACTTGGTAGCTGCCTCTTCACTAATGATATTATTAGTTGAGCCTAAATCAATAATGACTCTACACACCTTTCCTATGATCTTACACTTCACTCTAAAGAGTGCTCTTCTTTGGCTTGGTTCTTCTTTGCCTGGCTCTCTGATCAATGTCCTCTTTATCATGAGGATATCACCTTCCTATGATTCTAAAGGTACCTCAGATGGCTTGCTTCTGCAACTTGATTCTTCTTGGACATAGTTAACTCTCTTTCCACCTCCTTGAGAAGTAGAACCCTTTTCAGGACACCTATAGGCAAGATGCCCTAACTGATTGCAGTGGTAGCACTTCATGGTGGCAAAGTAGGATGCTCCTCTTCCTTGATTTCTGCTGCTCCTTCCTCTCCAACTAGTGTTAGAACCTCTACCTCTGCTGGAACCCCTCTACTTGAGTTTCCTTCCTGATTTTTAGTGAGATTGTTCTCACTTTGCTGCCTTGAATCTGATCCTCTTCCACCATAGCCTCCTTGTCCTCTTCCTTCTCTACCTCTTCCTCTTCCTCTAAAGTTTGATTCTGATTTCCTTTTGTTCTTCTCTTCCACTTTTAATGCAAGTTGGAAACACTTATGGACGGTTGTGGGAGTCCACAAACTAATTTCCTCTTGGAAATTCTATTTTAGGCTTGCAAGATACCTAGCTACATTGATAGTCTCATCCTCTTGGACTTTTGACCTCAAGCACAACTTTTGGAATTCTTCAGTATACGTAGCCACATACAGATCTTTTTGCTTCAAACTCTAGCTCTTCTTGTGTAGCTGTATTTCATAATCCTCAGGTAGGTATTTCTCCTTTACCTTGTTTAACATGGCCTTCCAATTCAAAATTTAATGCTTACCCATCTTCTCCCTCTGTTCTTGGAGGTATTTACACCATGTTAATGCTGAACCTCTTAACCTTGACTTTGCAACTTTTACCTTATGTGCTTCAGTTATGCCCTCACATTCAAAATGATTCTCAATACCTTCTATTCATTCCACAACTTGTTCACTATCCATTTTTCCATTAAAGAATGGAATTCCTTCAAGACTTTTGCCTCCTAGGGCTCTGAGAGCTTTTAGAAATGGCTCCTCATTCATTGGAGGGTCTAGTTCAGGTATCAAGTATTCTTCATCAACTTTCTGCTTCCCTCTGTTGCTACTGACTTCATCTCCATCTTTGCTTTTAGTTGCATCTGCAACTTCTTGAAGTTTTACCTTCATCTCATCCATGGCTTCTTCAAGGAGTCTACTCCTTTCCGTTTGATCCTCTATCACTCTCTTCTATTCATCTACTTTGTTTGCAAGCTCTGCATTGGTGACCATCTTGTTTTCATCTACTGATATTGTTGGCTGGAACATCTACCACAAGCCCAATCAATTTAGGCGCTGATACCAATCTAATGTGGACAGAATCTTGTTGCTGCTACAGAACCAGCTTGGCTCTGTTCTGAGATCTTTTTCCTAGATCTCTTAGGGTGTTCACAACCCCAAACTAAGGTAAGTCACTCTCAACTTTACCTCCTCTTCAAGACTCAGTGCCCATCAAAATGCTTTTCATCTCCTCCTTACTGAACCTACACAAATAGATTCATTCTTCCCACTCAATCAATGTTTTCAAAACATTGCTTTCATTCCCTTCCCTAGCCGGACTATCTCCAAGCTCGCCTAGGGTAAGATCTCCAGATTCACACTTGTTGCTACTCCTACCAAAAACAAAAAGGAAACTATATACAAGGGCTCCTCTTGAGTTCCATCCCAACACATGACTCTCAACATGGATTCAGGAATCTCGAGGGGCCATCACTGCTTACAACCCAGAACAGGTGAAGAACTAAGAACTTACAAAATAGAAAATAAAGTAACTAATCTACTTGCATGCAAAATGAACAAAGAAAGTTGATATCCACTAAACACACTATCTGTAACTTCTCATTACTGGAAACAAAACAAAATAGTATAATAATCTGCAACTCTGTGATTTCCTGTAGCTTCTCTTTTCTTCAATCTCTACTCTCTCTCGATCTCTAAAATGAAGGCTTGGGATGTTATTTATAACCATCCTCTCATTGAAATGACCCCTAACTACCCACATATTCGCCAGCATCTCTTTAGGAGCTGTTACAACGGACCATACTGTCCATAAAAGACAAGATTCGCTTCTCGCGGGCCATTACGACTGACTTTACCGACCAACAGTCATGCAAAACCGACCACCAGTCTAAATCCGTGCCAGTGATAACCGACGATGTTAGCAAACAGTGATAACCGACGGTGTTAGCAGACAGTGTTCACCGACGGTGTTAGCAGACAGTGTTCACCGACGGTGTTAGCAGACAGTGTTCACCGACGGTGTTAGCAGACAGTGTTAACCGACAATCAGAAAACCAACTAAGAAACCTAGCTAGACATGGATTGACCTAGTCGTATCCATCTTAGGGGAAACAAATGACCTTCTAAGGTCCACACACACTCTCCTGACTTGGCTAGAGTCAGTACATGCTAGAAATAAGGAGCTAGGGGTTTGAGTTAGGTGTGCTCCTGCACCAGCTACAGACATTATTATTAATTTTAAATATAAACCAAGCAGGTGCACAAACTGAATATAGCAACACCCACAGTTACAAACAGAAGTTGATAAGAGTTACATGCACTGTAAAACCAACTCCACTACAAAGAAAAACAGCCCGAATATCAAGATTTGAAGGCTTCTGTCACACCATGGTGTTTGTAGCCCAAACTCGATTGGGCTTCGTATTCTCACTACGAAACAGAACCAGATTACCATCATCCTCAATAACCAAAGAGCTAAACTTGACACAGTCACACCCTTGGTCAATAGCCCACACCGGAAAACCATCGCCGGTATATATAACTAAATTGGCATCGGTTTGAAGGCGCAGAAAGCATCCGTTCCCACGCTCTGCAGTCCCGCTACTCCACAGCATTCCACTACTCTGCGTATCAGTCAACACAAGATTACCGTCTCTCTGCATTACCAGTTGTATTCTCTTGTTCGCAGATGTCATGTACTCCCCCTCGTTTAGAACGTTCCAAATGCCGTTAAGGTGGCTCAGCAAAACGAGAGGCAAGACGGGACAGTGCAGAAAACCAGTCTTCTCAACAGGAGAATATCTTGACACAGTTGATATAAGAGCCCTGGGCAAAGAATAAGAAGAAGCAAAATCCCCAACACTTTCAGTTGCGTTAACTTCATGTCCATCACTATCAGTATTCGTAATACTTACATTAAATAGAGAAGTCGATGAAGGCAAATCAAGAGTGGCTCCAGTAGTGGGGAAGAGATGGTAATCGAGCCAGGCATAGCCATTGGAAACAGCAGCCCAGGAAAAGCCTTGCAGTAAAATGGTCCTCAGATACGTAACGCTCGTTCTAAAATCTTCGAGCACTAAATCTCCTCCGGCGGTCTCCCAGGTGCCGACGGCGCAGTACTGAGTCCAACGAGCATATCTGATGGCGATGCTCTTGCCATTGATGGTGTACACATTTGCAAAGGCGACTCCGCTGTCATACCAATCTGTTGTCTCGAATCCGTCGAAGTTCAGCAGATTGTTGAGCGCAACGTAAACAGCAGAGCCTTCTTGCAATGATAGTACTCCCTGTGTACCAGATGATGTCTGGAACACTGCGAATGAAGGTCGGACAACAATCACAATTACAACACATAATAGAGAACGGTAAGAGGTAGCAGTGGCACTAGCAGTAGCCGCTATGACACTCATTAATTTTCAAGCAGAAGAAGAGAATGATGATGAGTTTGAAGCTACATCAATGGTCTCCTTATATAGCTGGCTAGCAGGGAAACGAATCATGAATCATGACTATGCCTGCTTACTCTCAATTGCATTGTTCATGGAATTGATCATATCACCGTCCCTTCTGTTCTGCATAATGGGAAGTACGACGCATTTCATTATGTTAAATTTCTCGTCTTATAATGCATTCCACTTTGTTCAGGATTTAGTATTACAGTGCATGATGAATTCCACGAACATTGCATTGAGTGTAAGCAGGCATAGTCATGAACATACCATAAAAAGGGGATACTTACTTCTTTTTTAAATTCTCTTTGTATATGATGAGGTTTAGCTGGCTGGATAGCCACGGGTCAGAACAAAGGTGTTCAAAACTCACATAAAGGGAAGGATGGTCCGCACTAGAGGTGAAGCAGAAACAACTCTGGCACTGATCAGACTAAACACTAGGGAGTTGTACCTTAAAAATCAAGGACACAAATTGAAAGAGCTGAAAAATGTCGAGGTTTAATCTAGTATGCAAAATCAATGAAACGCATAACTAAACATAATTTAGTAATGTTACTAATGGATAGTTATTGAAGTGAGTTATTACAAAGAGGGTCTTTTGATACGAGGAGAATAATTAATATATATATTTTTATTAATCAAGCAATTTAAAAGATTAATTATTTATGTGTTCTTTTGTGATAGCATCTAGATTTCTACTATTCATGAGATCATCAGCAAGTTACTTCTGAATTCGACTGGGTGAATAATTTTGCATCAATGTTTCAGATCACACTCTGTGATCCATCATCAAGATGATACTGAGGATCTCAGTATCATCTTGATGATGGATCACAGAGTGAGATCCAAAACCTTGATGCAAAAACATACACACAATCAAATCCAGAAGTAGCTCGCACCCTTTCTTTTTGTACTAAATGTAAGTGGTTATGGTAAAGGCATTTTTAAATAAATAGTCTAAAATGGTCAATAACATATGCAAGACAATGCAACTCATTTTGACCAGGGATCTCTCTTCACTACTTTTTGAGCCATAAATCCCTGTCTCTTTTAAATCAACTGCCATAAATAGCCAATAAGATATACAAGACAATACAACTCATTTTGATAGTGGAACATTTCTCAAAGCTTTTTAAAATATAAATCCCACTTTTTAATAACTTCGTAGTTTCGTGCATTATTTAAGCTCCAAACATAAATAAATAAATATTATTTTAAATAGAATCTTGTACCATTTTTTGTCACCACGAAACCATGTTAAATACCGAGAATAAATGAAAGCGTGTTTATCTCCAATTTTGCCTCTTATTTGCAATCTTCATTTCATTGCATTCTTTTAGCTTGTGATAAATTAGGAAACTGGATGAGATCAAAGACTATGAGATTTATTGGTGCTAGCTATTCCCACAACATCAAAAAATCACCATTTTGTTTACCTTAAAATGAGTAAATAGAATTCTATGATTTACTATATTTTATTATGGAACAAACAACTTTTGAAGGTTCATGAAATCTTATTTACAAAAAGAAGGTCATAAAGAAAAAAGACATGATAAAAATCCTAGTAATAGAAGGTTGGCACATAGAAAAAGAAAGAACATCAGCAACACCTAGACAACAAGAAACCAAGAAAAAAACTTGCAAAAGGAATAGAATAGGGAAGAAACCAAGAAACCTTATAAAATATTTCTTAGAGCCTCCAAAGATTCACTCTCCATTTGAGTCTTGGAGAGTTTTGTCCACCTTCATTTTCAAATTTTCCCTGGTTTTCTTTCTCGGACTAGTATCTCCTTGCCATTTTTCCTTGTAAATAGAATCCACATCAACCACGACCATGTCTTGGTGGATATTTTCTAGTTTTGTTGACTATGGTGTTGAGAGTATCAGAAATATTCTTAAAGAATTTATAGCTCAAGATAACAAGAGCAATGAAGTTATCATTTATGCTCTTAAACTTACCTTCTATTTCTATGATTCTCCCTTCATGAACCTTCTTCATTGTTTTCATGGTTTCATCCAACTTGTTCAAACATTCAACTAGCGACTAATTCTCTGATTCATTCCATAATCCATCACTATCTTTGTCTTGTTTACTGATAAGTGCCCTAAGCTTAAGCTTAATCTCCTTAATCACAAAAAAGACCCACTATCCAACATAAAAGAATCCACAAAAACATTATAACCTACATGAAACATATCATCTAGATATTTTTTCTCACGCTTGAGGTAAGGAGAATCAAAATTGAGGTCCATTAAGAAAGTGGTTATCCCTTCCCCATCCATACAGGATGAGAATCTTCAGAGGTGGTGTGAGAAGAGGAGTAAGAAGTAGCTATGTTCTTAGAGATCAAGGAGATTTTATTCTCTACTTTAGACTCCCCTTTCATCTTCAATGGATTAGAGTCAGAATATTCCATGTTAGTATTCCATTCCTTCTCCTCCAAATAATGAGCCTCCAATTATGAATCATCAGAAATGTAAACATAGGAGGTGTTGTAAAGATAGGGAAAAGATTTCAAATGTTCATAAATAAGCAACAATAAATCCTCATGAAGGAAAAGCTTCTTCTTATGGAGATTCCTATGTTCCTTAATAATAGCATTAATCAAGGAGAGAATTAAGAAAGAAAAGAAAATTATTACATTCTGTCTAAAATGGTTAAGAAGCATAAAGTGATGGCAAAAATACCTAGTGAAATTACCATTTAGAGTAAAGTTACACATAATTACCTAAAGTATTGCGCACTAGACAAAATTAATTTGAGAAGTGTCATAGTTGCACTTGGATTATTTAACAAATTCCCTCCTTGTCCTCCTTGGGGAATTTCCTGACCACCTTGTCTAAGCATTTCCTATCCTTGAATAATTCACCACCATTAGTAGGTAGACTAGTGATCTCCACAATAAGAGTCTCATCAATATTAAAATTTCTTCTAAATGGAGAAATTCTTCCATCTAACCAACCCTTCGAAAGCTTGGAAATAACCTTAGGATCCCATCCATGGATATTTTTAATAAATGTGGTCACTCCTCCCTCCTCAAGATTTTCCAAATTGTGGTTTTATTCCTCAATGCCTCATAGTTAGTTTGATAGGTTCAATTCTTCTTTTGTCACCACCCATCCTCACAAAGTTTCCAACAATTTTGATCAACACTAGAAAAATAAGATAGGAGAGCTATGACAAAAAAATCCTTCTACAACACCCACAAGGTGTGGGAAAGGATACCGAAATAATCTCCAAAAGATCCCATGGTGCTCTCCTCACTTCATATTAAATTGGTAATAAAACTCAGCACTGATATCATTATAATTAACCCACACGGGTATGGACTCTCTGCAGATGTGTTCTGCCATATCTCATCAAATAAATTAACTCCTCCAGAATACTATCTCCCCTTTTCCACATCAACAAATTATGAGACAAGAAATCTTCCACCCTATTTGATTCAAAAAAATTGATAATTCGCTTCACAAAAATAAATATCCCCTTTATCATAGCAAATAAAGATTCCACCCTATTCACTTCAACAAAATTATGGGAAATAAATAGCTCTAAAAATAATCAATAATCTCCAAGGACTATTTTATCCAAATTTGAATGGTCCAATAGGAGTTTTGGACAACTTTAAGGTTGAGTATAATGTTGCTAAGATCCCCTTCTAACCATATCATTTTACAATTAAGAAGTTTTTGTAAGTCTTAATCTATAGAAGCTCATAATAGCTTCAACTAGATGGTTATTCTAACAGCCCAACGGGAGTGCCACCCCTGAAAGAAACCTATGATTATCATATTTGATCAGTACCCCACACCTAGCTAGCGCAAGGTTTCTCTTAGACAACCCATAATTGTTGACTTTCAGCCATCTAGAAGGTGGAAAATTCTAGTAGATGTTATCTCTAGAGCCTTTAATAGGTTTAAAATCAAAGCATGTATCTCCTTTTATTTTCCAAGAGGACACCACCCAATGGTCATAATGAGAGCACAATTGTTCATCCATTCTCTTTTATTTAACATTCTCTACATTAAAAAATTTCGCAATGGCTTAGAAAGATTGAGAAAAAATTAATCTAACATCATAGCCACATCTATAAAGACTTTGTTTTTGCACTCCTTTTATAAAGACTTTTCTTTTGCACTCTTTTTATAACCCTCTATCCACATAGGGTAATGTAAGGGACCACAGAAGTGTCAAGGCTTGATTAGGAGTACGAGCCTTCCATTGATAGAGAAAGATCCAATATCCAACTTTCCAACAGACCCCCTTTACCAGGACCTCCCTTTCCCTTGTAACATTATTCCACAAGCCACATCCATTGGGTAAGTCCTAACATTCCAAGATGTCGTAGAAAGAGTCAGCATTACATAAATATTTACACTTCAAAATTGAATTTGATGCTCCTTTCGAGTTAAAAGTTCCACAAATATGTTTTTCCAGAAAAGGATTATAGAAGGATTTTATATTTCTCAAACTAAGACCTCCCATTTTCTTGGGTTTACAAACTAATTCCCAAGCAATTAAAGGTACTCTCTTCCTTTCTTGTACCTTAGAACAAAAAAAAAAAAGATTTTGAATCCTCTCAATAAAATTTTGTAAATTTAGTGGGAATTTAAAAAAAACTATTGTTGAAAGTGCGAGACACTTTGAGAGGGGCGGGGGGTTTGAATCAGAGTGTTACTAAAAAAAATATTTAAATATTTTTATGCTGGAACTGAAAACCAAGTGAGGATAATAATAACTAATTTTGCAAAACTATTTCAAGGAACCAATAAAAGACTGAACAAGAACTTTATGACACTATAACTTAATTGGACAAGTGAATCAACATTACTTGAAACTAGATTAAAATTGTAAGTATTAGAGAATGCAAGAAACTTTTAAAAAGAATCAGACCAAAATGTGACACATGAAATTGTGCTGAGTGGAAACCCTCCAAACCCAACTAGGTTTTGTCATAGGGAGAAAACTACTCCAAATTATTTTATTAAAATGATCACCAACTCGTACAATATTGTTTAGCACCACCTACTACAAGGAGCTAAAAACCATGTATTATTCAATAGCCTTGAGTGAGTTCATGATAATATATTTGTAGAAAATTTTGCAACTATATTATCATAAAATTTTATTACTAAAATTTTGTTACAAATCACTTTATTTTCAATATGCTCACTGAGATCTCAGTAACAAGATTTTCTTGTATCACTAATATTTCATTCACTCTTCTTTTATTTATACACACACAAATGCACCTATATATCCTTCTTATTGAAAGGTATATATCCTTTTATGTGTCTGTTAATTTAACTGAAAAAAAAACTTTAAACCCTTAAGAAAGATGAAACCCTTGTAGGATTCAAATCCGAATAAGGATAACATAACTTTTTTTTTCAAAGACACTCAAAGTAGTCTTTTTGAAAAATGGTAATAGCCTTTTTTTCTCAAAGCCTGTGAGAACCAACTCAAAAAGAAACTATTTTATGAATCCTATTACAAATAACCTTGAGTGAAAAAGAACCATAATAAACTCTAACCGATGATTCATTTGAACAAACCCTTAACCATCGGTTACCAAAACTTTAACAAATACAAAATAGTAGATATCAACTTTAATGCCACTTACCCTCATAATAGGGTACCAAGAATTAGAAACAACTATTTTAAGAAACTAAAAGTCAGTAAAACTTTAACAGATTTATCTATAAAATCTATAAGAATATTTCATAGAATCTTTAAATGAAGTTATAATATCACCATTAAACTAAAAGTGGAGCAAGTGAGCAAATTCATACCTATATTAGCAAAGTAAAGAGCATAAACTTTTACCCATAGAGAAAAAATTGTCTGTTGAGTCGGTTGAATGAAACAAAATTATCATCAAATGAAAGAGCTCAACCTGTAGAACAATATAATTGAAGACCAGATTTCTTTACACACTGATGGTTAAGCATTCTCAAGATCAGTTTACCCAATAGTGGCTCTCATATAGGGTTTGAGAAAGAACAAACCAAATGATGCATTTGAATCAACTTTTGGATGCAAAAAATAATATCCCAAACCAAAGTGAAGATATTTTGACATCTGCTTAAACCTAGGCTGGATACCGTGAGTTAACCAAAAAACCTTTCAAATCATAACTCTCATGAGTCAAAGTCAACTCATGGTTACTTCATTGTTAAGAATGTCAAATAACATTGTTGCTAATAGAACATGTAGAAAAAACTGCTTAAGTTAATAATAAGCCACCTTTTTAACCATGTGTCATCAAGGACAAATAACGTAGCGAGAGTAAAAAACTCCCCCTTTGTCCTTGATGGAAAAAAATAATAGTCATCAATGCAACATGAATCCAAACTAAGAGATACCACTATCATTTCATAGAAACATGTAACACACCAATTGATTTAGAAACAAGAATACTCAATCCCATGTTGATCTTGATAATAAGCATAACTGTCATGCTGAAAAAAAAAACCATCAAGAACTTGTAAACCAAGACATTTCTAGGAGCCAAGCTGACTGACCTGTAGAATCACACCATATGTTTTTTGTAGCCTGTAGATCATAAATTTTAGGTACCAATTTAAGATCAAATGAAAACAACTATAAGTTAGTTTAATAATCAAGATCCCTTTTGTCAAGAGACAAACCAATAATTCCTGCCAAGTGCAAGTGTTAGGAACCAAAACCAAAAGAACTTTGTCAAGTTGTGTTAACCAAGATCAGGATTTGCAAGGCTGAAAATAAATAGATCATTCTCATGAACCAATGAAGCCAAAATTGAATAACCAACTGACTAAAAAACCAAATCGCTGCATAACCAATTGAATAACCAAATCACTGAAATCATTGCATAACCAACTAAATAACCAAATCATTGAAATCACTGCATAACCAACTGAATAACCAAATCATTGCATAACTGAATAACCAACTAAATAACCAATTGAATAACCAACTCAATAACCAACTCAATAACCAAATCACTGCATAACTAAATAAGTAAATCAATAACCAACTGAATAACTCAATAACCAACTAAATAACTAGATCACTACATGCAAAAATCCAAAAACTGCAAAACTCCAAAATTCTCCCCCTTTTTTGTCATCAAAGAGAAAGAGAAGAAGAAGACAACATGATCCCATTGGAAAAAAAAAATGTGAATAAATACGACCAAATGGAACCTATAGGAGCAAGTGCTCCCCCATAATAAAAGATCATAAAGCAGGAAGGAGAGACTAAGAGAAGAATCCCAACCTCTCTTGTAAGCATTGAAAAATCTCTTTAGGTAGTACTTTGGTGAAAATATTAGCAAATTATTCTTCAGAAGGGACATGAATAAGTGCAACTTTGTTTGAGGAAAATTGATCACAAAGAAATTGAAACTTAAGAGCAATATGTTTAGTGCAAGAATGCATGAAAGGATATTTGGACAATTGTATAGCACTCGTAAATATAATCACAGAATATTGTTATGGGGTTTGTAATGGAAACACCCATATCAGCAAGCTTATACGACATCAAAAGTAATTGAGTACAATATGTGGTGGAAGAAATATACTCAGATTCAGCAGTAGAGAGTGTCACACACTCTTGTTTCTTACTGTGCCATGCAACCAAACAATCTCCTAGAAAGAAAGAAGCACCACTAGTACTATGTTTATCATTATGACATCCACCCCAATCAGCATTAGTATAGCCAATTAATGAAAAATAATTATGTTTAGGGTACCATAAACCATAGTCCAAGGTACCGTGAATATATTTAAAAATGTGTTTGACAACATTTATGTGGAATTGACGTGGAGCAGTCTGATATCTAGAAACTAAGAAAACAACATGCATCAAATCAGGTCTTGAAACAGTAAGATAGAGTAAGCTACCTATCATCAATTGGTATTCATTTTGATCAATAGTAGGAGAATCATCAATTTTAATCAACTTACTACTCATTTCCATAGGAGTAACAACAGGTTGACATTGATCCATTTGGTATTTTTTTAAGATTTCTTTGGCATACTTGTGTTGATAAATAAACAATCCATGTTCAAGATGAGAGACTTGAATACCTGAAAATAAATTCAAAGGACCCAACATGGACATTTCAAATTTAGATTCCATAATTACTGAAAAATTATGTGACAAGAAGTCATTAGTTGAACCAAATATAATGTCATCAACGTAGATTTCTACTACCAAAAGATCACCATTGTCATTTTCTTCTTTAGTATACAAGTTACTATCCATAGTACCCTTAGTAAAACTATTTGCAATTAAGTGTGAATCTAATATGGAATACCAAGCTAGAGGATATTTATTAAGACCATAAAGATCTTTTTCCTGTTTATAAACAAAATCATGATTATTGGATAATTTAAAACCTTTTGGTTGTTCCCTATATACTTCTTCATCAAGATATTTTTTTAGGAAGGTTGTCTTGACATCCATATGATAAAGAGTAAAATTTTTAAAAGAAGCATAAGCTAGAAACATCCCAATAGACTCTAAATGAGCCAGTGGTGCAAATGTTTCACCGAAATCAACACCTTCTTGTTGGGCATAGCCCTTACAAACAAACCTTGCTATAGTCCTTGCAACTTTACCTGATTTTGTTGAAGACAATTATTCAATTGTGTATTGTCATTGATGTTACACATGTATATACACTTATGTAGCAGTTTTACACTAATATCTACATTCATACCGATCATTCATACATAGCATAATTGGTAAAAAAACTGAGTTGAGGTCAGGCATTGAAGAAGTTCAGTGTTGACTGAGTTCACTTGAGCATTTTAGTCTTGGTCAAGCATTCATTTGCAGCCGACTAGCAGTGATTTATATTATGTAATTAAATGGTTATATGAGGCCAAATTTATTATGACATATCATTTAGAGTTTATTCACGCCAACTTGACAGGGCTTACCATGTATTTATGAAAGGTAAAATTTTGATTGAATGAGGTGTTGTTGTTATCGAAGTGTGGAAGCGAAAGTGAAAAGGCAGAAGTGTGGAATTCTGTGACATGAAGAGTGAAGGCAAAACTAGATGGGATTCTAATTAAGTATAGAACATTCGGAGCTGCAATAGAATATCTGATCAGCAAAGACATTTGCTTACACATATAGGTCAATCCATTGTTACTTTCTAACAAATGTAGCAATGATCAAAATCTCTTAACAGAGTAGACTTAATAGTCTTTTGTAAATCCTCTCACAAGGTAGCATTTCCATATTGAAGTGTGATAGACCTCTAACAAGGCTACTCCTCATAAGGTGATTAAATCCTTTAACATGGTCACACCTAACAGTGTGTTATTGTAACCTTTAGTAGGGTTGGCTCCTAACAGGGATCACTTCAGAAGAGTGAAAAATAGTAACTAGTTACATTGGTGGTTTTTCCCATATTGGGTTTCCACATTAAATCTTGGTGTCATATGTGTACTTGTTACTTATTTTATGTTTTATGTTTCTGCACTTAATCTCTAAGTATAATTGCATTAAAGATGGCTTTGACACCCGAGTTACAGAAGGAACACCCGAGTAACAATATTAAAGTATTTAGACATCTAAGGGACAAGGATTTTTTTTTGAGTAAATGATTCACCCCTCCCCTCTCAGTTCCAGCAATTGGTATCAGAGCTTCAAGTGCTTTTAGGAAAGGTTTCAAGGCCTAAGCTAAAGATCAGAAGATGTCTTATAGGAGGGAGAACCTAAAGCTAAACAAAGACAATTTCTTAGCATGGTAGGAACTGATGAAGCTACATCTATCTACTATTGGAGATGTTGATTTACAATTCTTAGAGACCAAATATGTTGCACCAAAAGGGACTATGACTATGGAACAAATGATGGAAAAATAACTTCATAACATAATGATGATTGAGATAGCTTCTTGACTCATCTATTCAGAATTTGATGAAGTCAAGGACTACCCTACAGCCTATGATATGTGGAAGAAATTGCAGGACATTCATGTAGGTGATGCAAATGTAAAGAGAGCTAAAGTAGAAAGTCTAATAGGACAATTTGATCAGATGAAAATGAAATAAGGAGAAGATATCACAAAATACAGTGAAAGAATCAAGAAGATTGTAAGTGCCATCAGAGTAGCAGGTAGACTAATTGAAGATACTATAGTAGTCAGCAAGGTACTCAGAACTTTACTTCCTATCTATGCTATTAGAGTTTCAACCATTCAAGAAATGAGGTGCAATAATGACATTACTTTGGATACATTAGTGGGAAGACTGATAACCTTTGAGCTGGACATTTTGACAACTATTCTCATGGCTCTAGCAATCTTGAGTCTGCATTCAAAGCCAAATTGAACCTTGGTAAGAAGGATAGATACTCTAAAGGAAATAAAATTGAAAGTGACAGCGATGATGAAGATCTTGACATCATTGAAGCACTGCTTGCAAGAAGAGATGCAAAAGGAGAATGCAGAGGAAATATACCATTGATTTGTTTATCATGCAATGAGGTTTCTCACATTGCTGCAAAGTGTCCAAACAAGGAAGACAAATATGAGAGGAAGTTTAACAAATTCAAAGGCAAGAAAGATTTCAATAACCACAAAAGCTATAAGGATAAAAGAAAGAAGTCTTGTTATATTGCAAAAGATTCTGATAGTGATGAAGAGGAAGAAATGGTTTATATTTCCATTAAGGATGTGTTAGATGAGGAAGATGAAAAGACTGCACTTTTCTCACAAATCAATAAAAATGATACTTGGATAATTGACAGTGGTTGTTCTCATCACATGACTAGTGATAAGACAAAGTTTGAACATCTTGAACACTATGATGGTGGAAGTGTCAGTTTTGGTAATGTTAAACCTTGCCCCGTAAAAGGAAAAGGTTGCATTATTCTGACAAAAGGAATCAAATGTGATAATTCTTATTAGGTTGAAGGATTAAGGAGAAATCTACTCAGTGTAGCACATCTGAACAACATTGGCTTCAAGGTATAATTTATGAATGGAAAGGCCAAGCTCCTAGATAGTAAAGGGAACCTAGTAGGAACTGGCAGGCAAACGGAAGGTAATTTATTCTATCTTGGTCTCACTGAAGGTTCATGCTTCATTGCACAAGTAGAAGAAAGTTGGTTATGGCATAAAAGGTTGTGTCATGTAAATTTTGACAATCTGGTAAACATAAGAAAGAACAAAAGAGTTAGAGGTATTCCTATCTTCAAGAAACCCAAGTTATCAATATGCAAACAATGTCAAATTGGAAATATGAGCAAGACTAGCTTCAAGAAAAAGAATTACAATACTGATGAAGTCTTGGAATTGGTACATAATGATCTATGTGGACCAATTGGAACAACAAGCTATACTGGAGAAAAATATTTTATTCTATTTTTTGATGATCATTCCAGAATGATGTCTGTCATGTTTCTCAGAGAGAAATTAGAAGATTTTTAGAATTTCAAGTGGTATCTTGCAAGAGTTGAAAAGAAACAGGAAAAAAACTAAAATGCCTAAGATCTGACAGAGGAAGAGAATTCATTTATAATGAGTTCAACGAATTATGCAATGAAAGAGGAATCAAAAGATAGGTATCTGCCCCTGGTACACCACAACAAAATGGAATAGCAGAAAGGAGAAACAAATCCATTATGGATTGTGCCAGAACCTTAATGATCGAAATGAATGTTGCTGCCAAATACTGGAAGGGGGCCATCAGTACTATAGTGTTCACCTTGAACAGAGTTCAACTAAAGAAAGTTAGTAATCAGATACCTTTTGAATTATGGTATGGATATAAACCTAATATTCATTACGTCAAAGTATTTGGAAGTAGATGCTACATCTTGAAGGAAGCAAGAAATATGAAAGTAGATGCAAAAGTGATGAAGGAATATTCTTAGGTTACTCATGTGAAAGAAAATCATACAAATGTCTGAATCTTACTACTCATAAAGTCATAGAGAGTGTACATGTCAAGGTTGATGATTTTGCAAAAAAATGTGAAGAGAAGAGTAGTAAAGAGCTTGAAGACTACATAAACATTGTATATCATGAACCTGATACTATACCTATGACTCAACCAATGGTGATGGGACAACATATACCGACACAAACTATACTACCTGAGTTGCAAAATGTGCCACATGAATTGCTAGTAGAAGGACTCGAGTCATAGACAGAGGGACCCGAGTCACAGACTTAAGGACCTGAGTCTGAGACAGATGGACCTGAGTCACAGTCAGTGGGACCTGAGTATCAGACAGAGGAACAAGAAAGAATGTTTGAGAATGACAGACCTAGTGGATCAAGTCTGGAATCTAGATTGAAGGATCCAGTACTTTCTAGATACGTGAGAAGGCATCATGCACCTGAGAAAATAATTAGAGATCAGACAGAACATGTAATGAAAAGAAATAAACTAAAAGGTACATTCTTATTAAGTGAATTTGAACCTAGAACTATTAAAGATGCATTAAATGATGAAAGTTGGATAGAGGCAATGAATGAAGAGATTGAGAAAATTGAGAAGAACAAAAATTGGACTCTTGTACCTAGGCCAAAGGACAAGAATGTGATTGGAACCAAGTGGCTTTTTAGAAACAAAATGGATGAAAATGGGAAATTCTCTAGAAACAAGGCTAGATTAGTTTGTAAAGGATATGCTCAAGAAGAGGGTATTGACTATGGAGAAACTTTTTCTCTTGTTGCAAGACTTGAAAGAGTCAGAACTCATCTGGCATATGCTACACATAAAGGATACAAAGTATATCAGATGGATGTGAAATGTGCATTTTTGAATGGAATTCTAGAAGAGGAAGTCTACATTGAACAACCCAAAGGATTTATTGATCCCAGAAGAAGGAATATGATTTCCAAGGACTATGGTTTGCAAACTATACAAAGCTTTGTATGGACTAAAGCAAGCGCCCAGAGCTCGGTATGAAAGACTACATAGCTATCTAATAAGCATTGGATTTCAAAGAACCAATGATAATAGTAGCTTGTACATCAAAGAAGGACCACAAAACAAGATATTGTTAGCAGATATATTTGTTGAAGACATATTACTCACTGGTTATGATGACCTATGCAAAGCATTCTCTATAGCTATGAGAAAAGAATTTGAAATGTCTATGTTTGGTGAGATCAAATTTTTTTTTGGTTTACAAGTACATCAAATGAAGGATGGTATCTACATTACTCAATCAAAATATATCAAGGATATACTCAAGCAATTTGGTATGGAAGATTCCAAACCTATTGGAACACCCATGTGTACTAGATAGAAACTATCTGAGGATGTTAATTCAAAAGAGGTAGATAAGACCAATTATAGATCCACGATTGGAAAATTGTAATATGTTGTGTACACTAGACCTGATATTGCATTGGCAGATGGTATTGTTGCAATATTTTTAGATAATCCCAGAGATAATCACCTAATGGAAATCAAAAGAATTATGAGATAGTTGAAAGGTACTGAAGACTGTGGTTTATGATATAAGAAAGATGGAAACTTGTATTTAAAAGCATTCACTGATGTTGATTGGGTTGGAAGTGTTGATGATAGGAAGAGTACTAGTGGTGGAGCTTTTTTTCTTGAAAAAAGGTTAGTGTCTTGGACTAGCAAGAAACAAAATTGTATCTCTTAGTCTACAGTAGAGGCATAGTATGTTGCTGGATTAGTGAACTGTTCTAACATCATATGGATCATGAAATTATTGTCAGGAATGAAGGAAGAGATAAAAGAACTGGTTATTATCTACTGTGACAACACCAATGCCATTAACATCTCAAAGAATCCTATGATGCATACCAAAACCAAGCATATAGAAATAAAATATCACTTCTTAAGGGAATCAGTACAGAATAGAGAAGTAAGGTTGGAATATGTAAACACCAAAGAACAAGTTGCAGACATATTCACCAAACCCTTACCTAAGGATGTGTTCTTGTATCTTAGAGAAAAGCTAGGGGTACTTCCCCTACCTGAAGATCACTAAAATATAGTTTAGTGATGCATCAACCTAAGCGACAGTGAAAATCTTCCAGTTGATGCATATATATCAGAGCCCATTGCAGACGAATCAGTACATTAAGGTACATTACAACTTCAAAGAGAAATAGTATTTATGGAATTAGATTCTTTGGCATCTATTGTCAAAGAGGGAGAGTTTTCTATAATACATAAGAACTAGAATGAAGCTAAGGACATTGTCAGAGGGAGAATCAGAATGAAACTAAGGATATTATCAGAGGGAGAACTAGAATGAAACTAAAGACATTAAATAAATTTTTTTTTGTTCCGGAATTCTTTGTATTATGACATGATGTGTTTCCATCAATGCCAAAAAGGGAGATTATTGAAGACAATTATTCAATTGTGTATTGTCATTGATGTTACACATGTATATACACTTATGTAGTGGTTTTACACTAATGTCTACATTCAGACCGAGCACAGTTGGTAAACATAATGAGTTTAGGTCAGGCATTGAAGAAGTTCAGTGTTGACCGAGTTCACTTAGGCATTTCAGTCTTGGTTGGGTATTCAGTTGCAACCGAATAACAATGATTTATATTATGTAATTAAATGGTTATATGAGGCTGATTGTATAATGATTTATCATTTAGAGTTTATTCAAGCTAACTTGACAAGGCTTACCATGTATTTATGAAAGGTCAACCTTGGATTGAATGAGGCATTGTTGTTATCGAAGTAGGGAAGCGAAAGTGAAAAGGTAGAAGTGTGGAATTCTTTGAAATGAAGAGTGAAGGAAAAATTAGATGGGATTTTGATTAAGTAAAAAAAACTCAGAGCTGCAATAGAATATATGATCAGCAAGGATCTAGTTACAATCAAGCAGAGATCTGAATCAGCAAAGACAATTTCTTACACATACAGGTCAATCCATTGTTACTTTCTAACAATTGTTGCAATGATCAAAATCTCTTAATAGAGTAGACTTAACAGCCTTTTGTAAATTCTCTAATAAGGTAGCATTTCCATATTGAAGTGTTAAATACCTCTAACAAGGCCACTCCTCACAGGGTGATTTAATCCTTTAACAAGGTCACACCTAACAGTATGTTATTGTGACCTTTAATAGGATTGGCTCCTAATAGGGCTCACTTCAGAAGAGTGAAAAATAGTAACTAGTTACATTGGTAGTTTTTCCCATATTGGATTTCCACATTAAATCTTGGTTTCATATGTGTACTTGTTACTTATTTTATTTTTTATGTATCTGCACTTAATCTATAAGTATAATTGCATTAAAGATCGCTTTGACACCCGAGTTATAGAAGGAACACCCGAGTAATAGTATAAAAGTAATTAGACATCTAAGAGACATAGATTTGTTTTAGAGTAACTGATTCACCTCTCCCATCTAAGTTACTTATCTCATATCCAATAGATTCATCTAGTTTATTTTTGAAAATCCATTTCCCAACTATCACATTTTTATCATCAAGTTTAGGAACAAGTTCCTGGGATTCATTCTTTTCAATTTGATTGATTTCATCTTTCATTGCATTTAACCAAAAACTATCATTTAATGCTTCAGAAACATTTTGAGGTTCAAATTTAGTTACCAGACAATAATGATGAGTCATTTGAGCTTGCCCTACCTGTTTAGGTTTTCTTTGTGTTAATATACCTACATCTATATCTCCAATGACAAGAGTTTCAGGATGTCTTTCTGATTCTTCATTGGAATTTGTTGTATTTGATTCAGTAGAAACATAGTCATGAATATCAAATTGAGAGGCATTTCCATGTTCTAAACCAGAGTCCTCATCAACATCTTGTATTGAATTACTGGCACAATGCATATTCTCATCAAACAACACATTAATTAATTCTACAACCTTGTTTTGTCTTTTATTAAAGCATTTATATGCTTTACTATGTGAAGAGTATCCTAAGAAAATACCTTCATCTAATTTTGATTGAAAATTATCTAGATTATTGGTATCATTCTTAATAAAGCATTTGCAACCAAAAATTTTAAAGTGTTTAACTGATGTTGTTTTTCCATACTAGAGTTCATAAGGAGAAAAATCAGTTCTTACCTTGATTTGAACTCTATTCAATATGTAAATTGTTCTATGAACAGCTTCCTTCCACTATTTATCTAGTAGATTAGCTTCATTAAGCATAGTTCTGGCCATTTCTTTTAGCGTTCTATTTTTTCTCTCAACTACCTTATTTTGTTGAGGTGTAGGAGGAGAAGAATATTGTCTTTTAATGCCATGTTCCTCACAATATTCAACATAATCCTAAGAGATAAACTCACCTCCCTTCTCTGGCCTTAGACATTTTATCTTTAGGTCTGATTCTTTTTTAACCATTTTCCTGAAGACTTTAAATCTTGTAAAAATTTTCTAATTTATGCTTGAGAAAAGTAGCCCAAACCATTTTAGTATAATCATCTACAAATAACATGAATTATTTTTCTCCATTTACTAACTGAGTTTTATTTGGACCATAGAGATTCGTGTGAACCAGTTCCAAAGGTCTAGTAGATAAATACTCTTTAGTTTTAAATGATGATTTTTTTTGTTTAGATTTGATACATTCACTACAAACAGAGTTTGTGGGTCTGCTAAGTAGAGATAGACCTCTGACATTTTGATTTTTTCCTGATTTGGATCAGGTTATCAAAATTGACATGGCTGAATCTTTTATGCCACAACCAATTTTATTCCACTTGACTCATAAGACACATTCCTTCATTTTGTTCTTGATTTGTTGAGTTAGATAGATTATATAAATTTCTAGATGTTCTGAACCCATTTGCAACTATTTTCCCTAACTTTTTCTTGATAGCACATCCTTGTGAATTAAAAGATACTTGACACCCAATGTCACAAATTTTACTGATACTTAACAAATTGCATTTTAGACTTTCAACATAAAAAACATCATGTATATGAGTATCTTTATTAATCATTACTGTGCATGTTCCTATAATGTAAAGACCAGTACTATCACCAAACTTGACAAAACCACCTGGATGATATTTTAGATCTGAAATTTTATTTTTTCCCTTGTCATATGATGGGAACATCCACTATCTAAGACCCAAGTGATTGACCTAGTAGAAATTAATGTTGTTTGAACAAGCATGGAATGTTTCATATTGTAACCACCTAATTTCGGTCTCTCGCAACCATGGACCCTGTTTGCCCTAAGTGTGATCATACCCTCGAGTTATGTCCAAACGACCCTGTTACTGCTTGGCATAATTCTTTTAATCAATTTAATGTCCTAGGTGATTTTTATCACTGATTTATATTATCTATTGTAGCCATACAATTCAAATCAATATCGACCAATCAGATCAAACCAAAATCAAACATGGCTATAGTATTTAATTATGAAGGAATTAAATAAATCTCTAAATCAAATAAATCACTTGCATTCCAACCCATTCCCCTAGCCTATTAATTTAATTAAAATGGCTATAGTCCCCTAATTATTGAAAAGCAATTATATTGTTTTAATAATTAATTCCTATATTTCTAAATGAATTAAATAAGTTTATTTCA
>MU227539.1:558619-582766 GCA_018584345.1 Thuja plicata | reverse complement strand
TCAATATTTTCAAATATCAACAATATCAATTATATCAATTTCCTTGATCAAATCATAATCAATTCAATATTTCCTAAGGTTTGAGCCTTATTTAATTTAAAAGAGAAAAAATAAAAATAAAAATATTGTTTAATTAAGAGAACATGTTCTCTTTTAATTAATTAAAAATATCTTTTAATTAAATAATAAAATCACTTTATCCTAAGCCTTTATTTAATTAAAAGGAATTTCCTCCTCTTTTATTTAAATAAAAAATCCTCACTTTTCTTCTTATCCTATGTTGCACAAATAAAGCATTATTCTTATTTTATAAAAAGGGAAAAACCACTTTTTGTCTTATGTGGGACACAAAAGTCAACTCCTATTTTCCTATTGGAGGATATTTGTGCACAAGGATCAAGCTTCGATTTTTCTCCACCCTTGATTAAGACTTTTGCCTCTTAATCTCAATGGTCCATTTCATCTCATTTTCTTATAAAAGCAGAGCTCTCTCCTTCATTTTAAGATCTTAGGTTTTCATGCTAATGTTATGCTGCAAGTTTTCTAGGTCACTTTGGAGCTTTTTGAGGATTTGGAGCATTCTTGGCTTTTGCATCTACATGTTATCATAGTTTCATTTCTTGCATTATCATGGCATTCTTAGCTTAGATTTCCTTTATGTTTTAGATTATTTCATCTAGCTTAAGTAAGAGGCTTTGTAATACTTGTTCTTTCATTTTCATAGCTTAGCTTGCATATTCATCTTAATCTAGCTTGCATTGCATTTCATTCTTGATTCTTAAGGATATTGACATTCTTGCCCTTGTCTTCATTGAATCTCCCATTACATGGTTTACTAGCAAGGTTATAGGATTAATAGCTCTAGCTGAGAGCATTCTAAAAAACCTTACACTCCATGCCTAGGGAGCTATGGATCAATTTTTTAGATCTCATTCTTGAGTGTTCTTGAATGTAAGAATTCATAGAAGTGTGACACAATTATAGCACACAGCTGGAACTGAAAATCAAGTGAGGATAATAAAAAATAATTTTGCAAAACTATTTCAAGGCACCAATAAAAGATAGAACATGAACTTTATGACACTATAACTTAATTGGGAAAATGAATCAACATTAAATGAAACTCGATTAAAATTGTAAGTATCAGAGCATGTAAGAAACTTTTAAAAAGAATCAGATCAAAACATGACACATGAAATTGTGATGAGTGGAAACTCTCAAAACCCAACTAGGTTTTTTCATAGGGAGTAAACCACTCCAAATCCTTTTATTAAACTGATGACCAACTCATACAATCATATTTAGCATCACCTACTACAAGGAGCTACAACCCCTATATTATTCAATAGCAACTGAATGAGTTCATGATAATATATTTATAGAAAGTTATGCAACAATATTATCATAAACTTTTATTAGAAATCATTGTATTTTTAATATGCTCACTGAGATCTCAATAACAAGATTTTCTTTTTCAATATGCAAACTGAGATCTCAAAAAAAAGATTTTCTTGTATCACTAAAATTTCATTCACTCTTCTTTTCTTTCCACACACACGACTGTGCACCTATATATCATTCTTATTGAAAGGTATATACATTCAGTTGTGCATGTTAATTTAGCTCAAAACAAACTGTAAAACCTCAAGAAAGACGAAACCCTTGTAGGGTTCAAATTTGAATAAGGATAAAAAAAATTTATTTTTTCAAAGACACTCAAAGTAATCTTTTTGAAAAACTGTAACAACCTTTTTGCTCAAAGCCCATGAGAACCAACTAAAAAAGAAAAGGTTTGATGAATCCTGTTACAAATAGCCTTGAGTGAAAAGAACCGTAATAAACTCCAATCGATGATTCATTTGAACAAACCCTTAACCATCGGTTACCAAAACTTTAACAAATACAAAATAGTAGATATCAACTTTAATGCCAGTTACCCTCATAATAGGGTACCAAGAATTAGAAACAACTCTTATAAACAATTGAAAGTCAGTACAACTTTAAGAGATTTATCTATAAGATCCATAAGAATATTTTATAGAATCTTTAAATGAAGTTATGATATCACCATTAAACTGAAAGTGGAGCAAGTGAGCAAAGTCATACCTGTATTAGCAAAGTAAATAGCATAAAATTTTCCCTGTAGTGTAAAAAATGTCTACTAACTCCGTTGAATGAAACAAAATTATCATCAAATGATAGAGCTCAACCTATAGGACAATATAATTAAAGAGCAGATTCTTTACACACTGATGGTTAAACATTCTCAAGATCAGTTTACCCAATAGCGGCGTTCACATTAGGGTTTATGAAAGAACAAACCAAATCATGCATTTGAATCAACTTTTGGATGCAAAAATAATATCCCAAACCACAACGAAGATATTTTGACATCCTCTTAAACACACACTAGATACCATGAGTTAACCAAAAAAACCTTTCAAATCATAACTCTCGTGAGTCAAAGCCAACTTATGATTACTTCATTGTTAAGAAAGTCAAATAGCATTTCCGCTAATAGAACATGTTGCCAAAAATGCTTAAGTTAATAATAAGCCACCTTTCTGTCCATGTTTCATCAAGGACAAATAACGTGGTGAGAGCAACAACTAAGAGCATAGACTAGAATATTATGATGTATTAGATTGCTAAAATTGGAACATCAAATCTGCACTATATGCTTTACAAATTATTTATTTTATGCCTGCAAATCTTATTCTCTCTATCTTGTACCCATTCTCAAGCTCATATCTCCATTCATCATTTTTCCTCACTTCTTCTTGTACAACCTATAGTTTCTACTCTTATCTTCCTGGGCTTTCATTACAGTTGATGTCCTTTAATCAAACACTCAGTTTGCTGCTACAAAAATAGTTTATTACCTTTGTTCTTAAATTCTCTTCACACAATATGCCTATGCACACTTCTAAATTTCTTTATTTCTCCCACACACTAAATTTTCAATGGTACCCTTCATTTTCTTCCTAAATAGAAGCTATGGCCACAACTATTTCCTCTACATCTACACCCCTTTCTTCTAGTTATTATATAGTTAGGCACAATATAACTCTACACACTAGCTACTGATTTCTCTTTTTCACTATATCAAATTGCTCTCTAGTTATCCTTTTATTTTGACATAGCCTCCCTTTTTATAATGACATTTCCCTTTCATCTTCCGTAATTGTAACACATACTCTTTCTTATTTGAAGGTATTCTTCCAAGAGTTGTTTCCTCTCTAATCCCTGCCCCACACCAGATATATCTGTGGTTTTCTCGGGTGTTTTTTTTATTTGATCCTTTTGATTTCATTATTCCTAATAAATAATTCCCTAGGTGTTCCCCTCACACTGGCCTGGATTGAAAATTTGGGGTTGAAAATTTGGCATTTTTCTTTTCTTAGTAGTTTCTAAATCCTTTTCAATGTTTCCATTTTGTGTGTATCTTCAATCTTTGGATTCTATATATTGACATATCTTTGAGGCTATTTTAAACACTACAAGTGCTTTGAGTCTCTATCTTTTTATCTTCTTTGCACCCTTCCATTCTATGATTACAAATGTTGTCTCTTGTTCATAGCTAGGGCATTTTTCATTTTCCCCACACTTTCTATTTGAACTGCTACATTAGGAGTAAAGGCGCTTATGTGACTATCATGTATGGGCTCCAAATTCTATATAACATATACCAAGGCAGTGCGATTACAACATCTAGTAGATTAACTCTCCATTATGATTCGATGTAAAACTTTGTTTCAAACCCTCATTTTGTACAGGATGGAAGGATATTTGGGGAGGTTATGGAATTTGGCTTCATGTGTTGGATCATAATTTGTATACATCCTTTCTCACAATTTATTTTGTGCTTAGTATACAATATTTGTGTCCAAAGAGATAACTCTTCAATGAGGTATTCTTTGTAAGAGTGCACGTGTAAGTAATTCTAAATTCTACATATAGTGTAGATACTTGGAGTTGACACAAGTCAATAACTATTCTATTGTCATATTGTTGAACTTTTAAATAGTAATTCAATATCCTTTGCATGAAAACCTATCAACAATTAGAAAATAAATTACTATAGGTTACACATGTAATTAGCTGATAGGCTTTATATGGGGAGAAACCATTAATTAGATAAGTGTCTCACACAGCCAATAATTCTTTTTCCATCGTTAGAAATGGGTTTCAAAAGTGTAAATGAAACTAGAAAAGCCTTCTCTGTCATCATGTTTTCCTTTTTCTTAAAATTACCAATTAATCTACATAGGTGGACACTTAGAAAACTGGAGAATTCCTCCTCGTAAAAATCTGCCATGCGAACAATTATGTGCCAATGTCAAGTTTCATGGGTAGAAGAATGTACCATAGCTTCCAGATGAAAATGGAAGGCAAAACAATTATGATGGTGAGTATATGAATAATGGCTCCACCTCTTCTTTTTATCTCCAAAAGTTTTCTTTCTGTAATAATGGATCTTGAACATTTTAGACTAGTTTTTCCATCAAACCTTCGTGCTAAATCTCAAACTCTCTGGAATCCTCTCCTCTTAAAAGAAATTGGAACCAAGAATTCTTATGGATCATCATCAAGGTAGTCATCAACATTATATTCATCTGCAAGCTCTATAAATTTCCATTTCTTTGCATCTACAATTGTGGAGAGTATGGCCTTCACTCCATTTTTTGGAAGGGGTTGAGCGCATGGGATCCATGGGAGAACAACTTGTTCAATCCCTGAGCTTCCAACGTCTCATGTGCAGGATGACATGGATCTTAGTGTGAAATCCTTGAAGCCCATCTCTTCATAGTCAATATGCCTAGTAATTATTAATAATCTTTTTGCCCCTCTTTCTAGGGTGTATAATTTCCATCACATTGACGTGTCTCAAAGATTTATATTTTTTTTTTATGATTGCCAGAATAAGGAAGGAGGATTTCAAAATCTATTTGGTAGACAAGAATACCTTAAAAATTAGCAGGCATATTATGAGGCAATTCTGTCTACCTAAAAACGTGAATTTTGATGGCATTTTGGCCAACCTTAAGAATGGGGTTTTGACTGTCAATGCTTCCAAAAGATTCCCTCCTGTTAAATGCTACCAATGGTGGTGACATTAAATTGATATTATATTAGGATGAATAGGTTTTGTAATACCTATGCATCACTCTAATATGAGATGTTAAGGCCTCACTACTAAAAATTAGGCCCATAGACTTATGAATAAATAAATTGTAGAAATATATGAGTTTTTTTTATTGTAATTTTGAAGTTAATCAAACGGATGTTTGAGAAGTCTATATAAATGCTATGTGAAGAGAGTTGTTTCTAAAGTTTGTGAAAGAGTTATATATGCTGGAAAAATAAATGGTGAATATGTATATTTTTTTATGCCATGTTAAGATGTAGGAGCACTAAACAAAACTAGGGTAGATAATCTAGTTTGAGAAAAAGAATCGAATGAGGGTGACCCATAAATTTCAAACTTATATATACCAAAATAAAGGATGAAACAAATATAGCATATCAACATTGGAAAAATAAATATAATAAAGCATCGAGAAATAATACCCATAGATAATAAGCGCTAAAAATTAATGTATGGAATTAAAAATATCAATGATATAAATGCCAAACCAGACATATTAATAGCTTTGTGGCATAAAATCTTATTAAAATATGTATGATACAAGAGAATTAACTCATTGAAATAGATATCATATGGTGGGAGTGCCAAGTGTGACTATTAAAAGATATTATAGTTACTAACAACCAGCTTAATTATCAACTCTAATCCAAGTGACAAAGAAAAATCTCAATCTGTGCATATTCCTATGAATTGGTAGCATATCTCACCAAGAATTTGTGGGAAGAGAAGTGGTAGTAGATAAATCACATGGAGTGTCAGATTCAAATTAAGTCACAGTCACTTAATGAGTGTATAAAATATGGCAGTCCATAATACCGTGGAGATATAATGAGATTAGGAGGTTTAGCCAAGACATTGACCTGTGGCATAGCAAACTAAAACATATCTTTTATAAAGATATTTTAAAAAAAGCAAGTATCCCCTTCAAAATTTCCAGAATATTGCATTTTTGATATGGCTTTAAAAAAATCATTATTGGGTAAGCATAATAACGTCAAAATTTTGATATCCCATAATATAAAAAAACTTGAGAAACTAATAATTTTGATATCCCATAATATAGCAAAACTTGAGAAAGTGATATGAGAAATGAATCTTCAAAGATGTCTCAACCAATAATTTATTTTACAATTATGGTCAACATTAAGATTATAGCTAAGGTTAGGGTTAAGGTTAAGGTTTGGGGCAATATTAATCTGCATCTAAATTTCTAAAATCTCCACATGGAAAACTATCCACTTCAAGAATCAGTTGCTACGGTTTCTTGAGGATGTCATCTCCGAGTCCTTCCACACCAAGATGAATGAAAAATGCAGTGAACATGTGTCCAACCTGATAAGTTCACCTTTGCAATGATTGCAATATACATAGAAAATGGTTGCGTTTAAAAGGCCTTAGAAAGTTTTAAGTGAATGCAATTGACAGGTGTTAAACCGGTCTCCCAACTTCTTCGAGCGTCCTTCCACCCTATGAAAATATGGGATCTTTAGAACTAAGTATAGATATCATAAAACCATAACCCAATGTAAAATTTTGCCAGGAATCATTATTCAAAATGTCTACTTACTTTGAAAATTATTTTTTTCCCTGGTTTGTTTAGGGGACTACTAGTGCCACTCATTTCGAAAGAGGCAAATTCAAGATCAACATTGGTCACTAGAAATCTTTGTGCATGATGTTTAAGCTGTGTGATTTCGACTTGGATGTCCTTCATTTGTTTTTGCAAGTCTTGAACATAGTTTTGATTGTGTCCCCGACTATTGACGCCTTTTCCATCTAAGAACATAAATCACAAATTTTAAATTAGATCCCTCGATTTGATATTTTCCAAAATTTCAAGGAAATGAAATGCACAAAAATAACCTGTAAAGTGAAATAATTATATTCTAAATTTTAAAATCTAAAATCAAAGTCTCTGAAAATGGTACATCAAAATAAATCTGTAAAGCTTTCGGATAAAATAATATTTTAATCTTTTATATTTGACATCATTATCTTGGTTAATTGTGTACCAAATGTTAAATTGTTATTATTTTCTATTAATTTATTATTGACAAAATATTTGAATCAAAGAGTGTAGTTCAATTTATTAAGTGTAATCAATCAGCTGCATTTAACTAAATGATCTATCAAATTTCAAAACTACTGAAGGTCTGAACAAAGAATGATGCTAAGATTCTATTCTAAGTTTAACAAAACAAGAAATAATATTAAATATCAATCTATAAAACTAAACATAATTTTCCTAAAACTTTAAAAAATTCCAAAATTTATTGGACTATGAAAACCTATTTGCCTCTAATGAAATAGCTTGGTGATTTTGGGAAGCACCCAAACAGCATGACAGTGGTCATCGTATAGACTTTAAATCTTCTTTAGTAGTGCCCTCAACAAGGCTTACAACTCAAGATTGTTTATCGCTTTCAAACAACCAAAAAAATTACCATCCAAAGATTACTTGTATTGTTCTTATATCTCAGGACTTTTGTAGCTTGTCATAAGTGTTTATAATTAAGTATCAAAGAAAGAAAAATGTAATATTTATTTGCATTGCCATCTGAATCAATTAATCAATTTTATTTGACTTCAATGAGTCTCTTTCGTGCAATTATAAGGAAATAAAATTGCTTCCTTATAATCATAAACAATTATAATTATTGGCTTTAAGATAAAATGACTTTTTTTTGGCTTTGCTTATCTAGTATAATGATCAAGCAAATTTAGCTTCTCTCCATATTAAATATTACTTCCCTTCACTTATTTGGCTTTAGAAATCATAATTAATGTCTTTTGGCAGAATCCTGAGCAGAAACATTTACTGATATAAATCCAGAATAGCATCAGTTGGTTCAATCCCAATCCACAAAATTTACTAGATATATATAACTAAATGAGCTATAAGACATTTTAAGCTTTAAATTCCTTATTGGGTTACATTACATGCACCACCTTGGTTGCTTAGTCTAAGGATCAATTGGTTCAATACCCATCAACTGGTTCAATCTCAATTCATAACTTTTTCCCAGATATATATAACTAATAACTGTTTGGGTACTGGAATACCATATCCTCGATATGGTTAATTCTGGAAGATGCTACAATTCAGGAAGATATGATCCATAAGGAATTTTAATTCTTTATTTTTTAATTTCTTTGAATATGGTGTGTATATGTGTGTATATATACACACATGCATACATATTTATATATACATACATACATGTGTGTATATATAAACACACACACACACACACACACAGTAATATAATATACATATTTATAGTCATGGATTCCATGAAATATTAAATCTGGTTTGTATATACATGCACATGTATATATATACATAGGTATATACACACATGCATATATACACATGTGTGTATATACACACATGTATATATACATCCTTATAGCAATATAATATACATCTTTATAGTCACAGATCCCACAAAATATTAAATTTGGTTATCTAAAAATTGGAATTCCCATTCTACTTATTTTGAAATTCCAATTCCACCTATTTTGGTGGAAGATGCAAATTCCCATTTTGGGGCAAAATTGGAATTTTGAAATTCCAATTCCAATTTTTTGGATGGACACAAACATGAAATTAGAATTTCCTAGAACTAGCTAATGCCAATTCCAGTCTAATTCCAGGAAACATATGGGCTAAATGAGCTATAAGATATTTTGATCTTTAGATTTTTAAATATGTTATATTATTATTGAACAAAGTTTTGATCAAAACTTTACAGAATCCATAGACATAGATATATCTGGCAAGAATCAATATTTTCAATTTTTTATGTACAATGGCGTGTTTCCCACCTCTGTCACAGGTTTTAATTTGATGAACAAATTATAATGCTTGTTCTTCCAGAATAGTCACCTGCCTTTTGTCCTGTGCTTTCTGGTACACTGTGTTTTGTTAGTACTTGCTAATATACTTGAAAGAAGAGATTCTTTGGCACTGAGTGTTGGAGGCTGAAACCTTTTGCTCTGAAGCTTCTATGAGAAGTGTGCTTGATTTGGCTAACCTAAATCACAATGGGCGTGAACATCCGGATTAATGTAGCTCTCATAATCTGGTTTGTTGTTTGTGTTGGAAGTACTTATGCTGATCAACAATGTCAATTTTTACTCAAAATCATGTCCCAGTTCGAAGGCATTAGTGTTGGGTGTTGCCAAGAAGAAATTTGTGGAGGCACATGTTTCACCTCTAGCCATTATAAGGCTATTCTTCCATGACAATGATAATGTATCTCTTTCTTTATATATTTGATCTGTCAATATTTATCCAATGGTTGGCCTATGATTTGTCTCAGAATGTGACTTGCCCTTTGTTAAACTATGCCAATGCAGATTTTTAAATTGCTTGCCATAGGTAATTGGTAGTTGTTAGTAGAGGATATTATAGGTAATTGGTAGTTGTTAGTAGAGGATATTATCACTTTTTCTTTTAGATCGGGTTAAGTTCATCACTGAGTTTTTTCTGCTTGATATAATATACACACCTATGCTAAGTTTTTGTTAAGAATGTAAGAAAATTGCAGAGTATTGATATCAGAGAATCTTATGAACATTGTATGGATGTCTATTTTTTCTTCATTGTATACAGTTTGGTTTTGGATGCAGTGCTTTGCTTTCCAATCCTCCCAAATGCCCTATAGCTTGAGGCCTAAAAATATAGAAGAAATGAAAAATTAAAGATGTTTGGTAATCATTGGGAATAATTTTAAATCTAATATAATTATTTTATGTTCATCTTTATAATATTTAAATTTTTTATTATTATAATTTTAATAATAATAAATTAGATTAGTATCTTCTACATTTAATTTAAAAAATTAAATATTAATAATAGTTGCAAATATATTGTAATAAAATTTGTGTGCAATTTTTAATTTTGATTTGATTATGTTTAATAAGATATTTTTATTTTTATTACACTATTTGTTGTCAATTTTATCATTAAATTTTATATTTAACATTATTATTAAATTATTTTATTATAATAAGTAATTGTCATCTTTTAATTATAGTTAGGGTTGAGGCTAGCTTAAAGATCGGGTGACATTCTAAAATAAAGAGATTTTATTAGGGTTAGGATTAGTATTAATGTTCAATTAGCATTAAGAGTTAGTATTAGGATTCAAGTACTATTAGGGTTAAGATTAAAATTAAGGCTTATGCTAGCAATTAGTGTTATAGCACGAATTTAACTTTCCAGTGTATTACTTAACTTATATCTTATTATTGGCACAACCATTGCATATGTAATATTTGTACTGCTACCTAAATGTAGGTAAGTCCAACTCACAATTTACTTAATTTTTAAAAATTTGTTTGTTTAAAGAGAAGCTTTCAATATATTTTCTATCGGCTAACTCTTGCACCTTTTAGGGTGCAAGCACTTGTTCCTTTTATATTTATATTTATATTTTTTCATATATATAACTTTTTAAATTGCCATCTCTTAAAGGAAACACCTTCAAATGAAAATTAAAAAGTAATTTAACTCAATCAATGTAGACAAATTATTTCTCAAGCCTTATTTTTATGAAATTTGTATTGTATCTTATCTTGAAACAGATTGCTTCATGCTCACAACATGCTTTTGTCCACCACTATATTTAATAACTCTCATAAATGAGGCTAATCATAGTAACATTGTGCTTTCATACTATTATATGGAAAATTGAAAGTTTATTACTTACGCTTAAACCTAAGAACAAGAAGCCAAAAATTAAATATAAATTGCTATGCTTGAGTAGGCATGGTAGAAAAAGTTTGAAATTTAATTGTATCTTATTTGGAGCTTGGGGCTAGTTAGAAATGAACAATGCTACTTCTTTGCATATTTTTCCTAAAGATATTTTGACTAATCTCCAGCATACATGAATAATACTAGAATTTTACATAGTTTATTGGTACAAATACTATTTTAAGGATATACATGAAATGGGAAGATGCAAGGACAAATATGTCAAATGATTATTTTGTTAATAAGAAAATTAACGAATGACATAAAAAAAATTAATGTCATAAATAGGCGTAGTTTAGATTGGATAGACTTTTATATCATGCTTGACTTGAAAGGAAATCTTAAAGTTATGTGTTTATTTTCATACAGATTGCAATTAAAATCAAGTAGGTGTATTTTTGCTCTTTTATGACAAATTGATGTGTCAGAATAAAATGATTCCTTATTTTTCTCTTTGTTCAGATCAATAAAGTGTACCATTTCTTGATTATTGAATAATACTAAGTGTATTTACTTTTCTTTACCCTAAGTTTACTTGTTTTTTTAGTTTTACTATTACAAGTTCTCGACTTTAAAAATTGAAACTCTTTTTGTACAATCTTGAAGAATATTTTTTTTTTGAGCAATGGTAAGTACTGAGTGTTGTAAAGTTATTTTTAAAAAGTTTATGTAAAGACTATATTTTACGAACGGACACACACACACACACACACACACACAACAAAAATAAATTAAGTTAGAACATATTTATTATTTTCAATTAGATTCTAGTCTTCTTCTCATGACACAATAGCTTTATAAAATTTTAAGAGCTATTTCATATTAAAAAACATTACATTTCTCAACATATTATACTTGGTACTCCATATAAATTGTCTTTCCAGTTTTATACCTCAAATTATTTTTCTACTACAAAGTATCCATGGCTCTGTATCATTGTTCAAAGTGTGTTGTTTAAACTTAAGCTTTACACGTCATTTGTTAAATAAATAACTCTCTTTACAACACATGCCCTATGTTTTTAATCAAACCTTTTTTTGTCTCTGTAACATAATGTCGTCTAATACATATTTCTTACCATTTTTGAAGTTGAATATCAGTTTAAGAAAAAAAATCAAAAATCACCTAGACAAGAACTAATTCTTGGCAGAACAAAAGGTCAAACCATTTCAAAGTCCTCATAAAAAAAAAAACTTCAAAAAGAACCCAATGGTATTACATTATTCTACTCAAGAACATTTATGTACTTCCAAGGTGCAACCAAAATTATATAATCCTAATCTCAAACCATGAAATCTTTAAATTTACACTATTGGAGCCTCCTTGGGGTTTTCATTACCTACTTTTCTTCCTCTATACATTGTTGGGTATCATATTCAAATCCTGATGGTGCATGATATATTCAATTTAAATGATAATCACATTTGATATAATATTACTTTTCCAAAATTATGCATATTTTAATTTACCCAATCTTAATATACACAATTTGCATACATCTTCCAATTTAATACATGATGCAGTTAAACACATTTTTAAAACTCCCACTACTACACAATAGAGGTGTTTAAGATATTAATTTAAGAACAAATATTAATATAGTCTTATACAAATATTTTATATTTAAAATATATTTTTTATTTTTTAATTATCTCAAATTAAGACAATAGAAAAAAAAAAACACTTTTCCTAAAATACAAATTTTTGTGCCGCTCAACTCAGTGCATGCTACTCCATTCCTTAAAAACTACTGCTCCATTCATTAGCAACTAACAACAATTACGACGACATCATCAAGATAAAATTCTCAACAATGACAGGAAGGGTTATAATGGGTATGGCGGGAAACTTGATTTGGTATTTTGATTAGGCTCTTATATGCAGTAATGCCATATTTTGCAGTTTTTGTGTCGTATACGTCTTCTTCAACCCATCTGGACTACGACCCACATTTTGACAATGAGCTGCAAATTGTTAAATTATCTTGGAGAGAAATCAAGATCTGTACTGGAAAAAAGTAATAAATTTCCCATTATGAAAACCTTGTAAATCTCCGTTGTTTTGTTTTGTAACGTGGCTATGATATATATGTTGAATAATATTTTATCCCTTGTTCTATTCTATTTATTTGGGTGAAGCAAGACAAGAAACCTATCAATATGATCTATGAGGCCACTTTTCTTTGAAATTTATTGTCATACAGTTCGCACGACCCATCTTGGCCTCCACATTTTGTATATACCATGTTACAGGCTGCGCCGGTGTTGACAAGGGTTATTGTGTTTTGTTTTTCACCTACAAATTGGTTTTATTGAAGCATCTAAGACCTCTCCCATAACCCATTTTGGAGGTGCTCTATCAAAGAGATCCCCTCTTCAAATCACTCGTACCCATTTGTGCCTTGCTCTGCCTGCTAGGCCCCATGGCACCGCCATTGATCTTAGGTCTTCTCATCCTCAGATGATTGTGGCCTTTGACTGGTGAAGAGTATGACCATATGGGTGCCTAGGCCATGTACCTACCGCATGCCATGAAGAAAATGTCCAGGACCAAGTTTCCCCGGGAGCAGAAGGATAAGATGTGGGCATGCCTAATCTAGAACAAGTTTATGATTTTTGTTCATTTAATTTTATTAATAAATGTCCTTGATGAATCTGTGAGATTTTTTTAATTCTAGAATTTATTGAACATTTTGAGTTTCGGATAGGTCAAGGCCTTTGAGTTTGGTGCTTGTAATGGTATCCATTTTTTGTTCAGTAGTCTTTGCAATTTTTTTGTGGGTGGATAATTTATGTTCATGATCTAGGATTGTATAATGGATGAGTTTGGAATTTAAGTGTGCTTATAACATATGACACAAAGCCAATGGAACTATTATGAGAGTGATGTATCATGTGATAATTTATCTTCTTACAGAACCATATATACTCTCTAAGTGCACTTAAACAATAGTGAGAAATATTTCTACTAAAATAATTATAAAATTAACCACATTCTGTTCTGAACCATTGATCATTTTACTGTATCTGTTTCATCCCTTAGACATTCAACTTTGAATAAACTTTTTCTTCTTGAGGACTAAACAAAGTTTATTGAAATCAATAAATGGATAGATTTTATTCATCTGATAGATAGACTAAATCTACTGTTTTAATTATCTATAACAGAGTTCTTGAGTTGATGTTTGTTTCCTGATATTTACATTCTTCCACATCCAAAGACATTAATTAGTAGAAAATAAGAACATTATCTTTAGGAAGCCTCGAGGATTGAGAATGCTTAGTCACGTACTCAATTTAGAAGAATACTCAAGAAAATATCTGCCATGTAATTGGTAGTGTACTGCAGGGAGCAATCATTGGGGCTGCTATCACATCCACCCTATCACAGAAGCCTTGGGAAGCAGAACAATGTGAGAAAATGCATTTGGCATCCCTATCCTCTATTTTTTATAGAACATCCCCGTAACTTGAATAACATTTCCCAGGGAATCCCCCACCAATCAGAAACTATAAAGCACGAAAAAAATATTTAGTAAAAATAAAAATCCTAAAGCCTTTATGGAGGACTCAGAAGGATTTGCAACTTCATCATTTACAAAATATGTTACTTTTCAACAAGACAGATACTTGCAGTTGTTCAATAAATTTCGCTAAAAGAACGAACATTAGAACTTTTGCAAACCTCTCTTCATCGAAGTATGAAAAATAGAAAAAATTTACATCAAAAATTACAGAAAACAAAATTATTCACAATCTCTGTACCCAAAAGTTGGTCTATAAATACTTAGTTTACAGGCGCATTCGAGAAAGAAACTACAACAACATTAGTGACGTGAATAGAAAATCTCAGTCAACATCCAATGTATGATCCAACTGGTTTTATAACATTAATATCTCTCATACTCGTCATAATCATAGTCATGTTCAGTGATGATGCTAGATTTGCCTTCCTTCTCAGCCTGGCAAAAATACAATATAAAGCAGTAAGAAAACTGGTAATTAACATTCATCAATATTTTAGTCAGACATAAATACAATAAAATTTTGGTATGTAGAGACCATCAAATACATTGTACAAAAGGGTGAAAATTTCAACATTTACATTTACTATTTAACACCCGAAAAAAGCTTTCTCACATGCATGTTATGCTTTCATCATTTGCACTTTGAATCAAGCATCCTGTTTAGGTTCAGATTGGAGAATCACATTCTAATATAGCATTCATTCTATTTTATATTGCTTTTGCATTTCAAGAAAAATGCTAAGGTTTGTTGTAGAAAACTCTTGACTAGGTTTCTCCTTCAAAGATTCACCTCATGATTCACAGTTCTTAGTTAAAATTAACATAGGATCCCACTAATATTTACCACCTTTGTGTGTTCACAGTCTTCCTAGACTTTGAAAGATTTTAATAGATACCAATGATACAATTTCATACAGAATGTCAATATAATAAGATTACGATGACCACAAAAACAAATATTATCCCATGTACACCATCATTCAAAAAAACTCTGACATCAATCTCCACTTTCATTCAAAATGTCAACCTAGTAACAAGAATTCCAATAGTTTGAAAACTCAAGGAGAATACAAATATTATTACTATCTACTGTACTGCTGCATGGAAGTAGATTCCAACATTATAGAAAATGCAAAGTTACTAGTCAATAAAGTGAAAAATAACATTAGAATAATGCAATATACTTATTTTTTCCTCCACCACGTTCATGCACTCCAATATATTTTACTGCATATGTTTTGGTAAATATTTCGTTGAATTTCAGGAGAATGTTTTGATTTAATGTTAATGTTTTCGTAAATTTTCGTTGATTTCTGCAGATTATTTCAATTTGATTTTAATAAATTTTTACTGGTGTAGATAAATTTCAACTTATCATCATCTTAAAATATCCAGAGGCTATGCCATTGTCCCAACGATTAATCTTCATGGCTTCGTGCCTATATGTAACCTTTGTCTTTTTCTCAAAATTTTAATCCAATCTTCTTCACTAGTGTGATTTAATTCATCATATTTTGGTTAACTTTGGTTCTGTTTCCCTAAATTTTTTGTTAGTGCAATTCAATGGATGAGTTGTTTTTTTTTTTCATTTTATTATTCATCTAACCTAGTTTATGAAAATTGAATCAAAAGAGAAAATAGAAATTTTGCTCCATCTAACTTGACCAATAGGGATAGGATTTTTAGCTAGTCAACTGAATTTAGGGCTCAACCGTGAAGAGAGCTTTTGTAAATAGTCAAAGAGCATAAATAATTTAAAGTTGGCTGGAGGGTGCAATTTCCTTAAATGTTGTTAACCGCTATCCAATTGTATGTATAAATGAATATGTTGGAAAATGCATATGATATGATGACCTCGTTGGAAGTAATGGGGTTTGAAGAATCAATATTTGAAAGAAGCTAAGAATTTTATATTATATCACGCAGTGTATGAATTGATCATAAAATCAATTCTTTGTAAGTAGAAATGCTTCTCCATAGAAATTTTGTCAATACAATACATATGATTACTAAGGTATGAAATCGGCATATAATTAACTTGTCATAAGAAACAGAGAAATAGATAATCAAAATAATATTTCAAAGGAAGTGAAGATTTGACATACACGCATATACAATGTCACAAACATTATGAGATTCTCCTAGGCCCTCAATCACTAGAGTACAACTCGATGGACTTCAAAACTATTTACTTATTTAGAAAATTGACTTTGGAGTATCCACTTTTGAAATGAATTCTCCAAGATTGGTTCAGGTATGTTCTCAAAGATTTCATGTACATATACATATATGAATTGGTGTATAGGAGGTATCAAATTCTACCTGTTTTGAATATTTTTTGTACCAGGATGTGATTTTGAAATAATATTTCTAAAAATAAAAAGTTTGTGCATCACAAGAAATGCTTAAACTTTATCCTCAAAAGAAAATCTATGAAAGCAATGTTTTTTCGAAGAACAAATGATTTTTAGGGATCTTTGCTACTATTTGATGAGTCAAGCTTGGAGTTCAATAATGGTTTACATTGATTTTCTAATTAACATGGATTAATTATTAATTTTGAATATATCCCTAGAACTCGGTCCATCAATACTCAAATAAATTCATCATCACACTATTCTAGATAACATAAAATTTTAAATTTAATTACTAAGATGCTTAATGACATTTAACATTTTGTTAGATTGTGTTATAGACTTTACTTTTATTCCCTGAAGTATCTCTCATTACCTTTAGTGGGATAACTATTATAGAGTAACACAAAAACCTCATTAGTTTTGGATTTTGAGTGAAGTGCTCTTAGCTAACATGCACTTAGAGTCTTAAATACTCATAAATTTTGATATTATTTTTCCTATTATATTAAATTGAACTTTGTGCTATTTCAAATTAAATATGACAATCTATTTAATCCAAGCACATGGGAAATAAATTGAGACTTTTTCTTGTAGGTAACACAATAAATAAATCAACACTGAATGATATGCATTTTCTAGCAGTAGAATTAAGAACGTTAATTTAATTTTCCAAATCATTCCAACGAAGAGCACATAAAACTACATTTATACCTTTAGTCCAGTCTAAAAATGCAATAGGAAAGTAATCTGAAATGTTGTTCATAAGGCATCCCAATCAACAATCATCTTATGGTGTATGCATATATGAAACATGGATTCCAAAATAACTTGTTCAAAACTTCAAATACAAAGCCTCGATTTTACTGACAATACATATCTAAGAATGTTAATTTTAATGTAGCATATAACATAAAGTATGATATACAGGGCACTCTAGAGTGTTGTATGAATTTTATTATTTCCATTGCATGATTTTTGATGCTCTCATTGTCTCAATCTTCCAGGCCTCTGTCCAAGTAGTAATTAGTTGTTGGCAGTGGACATCTCCATGTGATGGGAAAATATTCTTGGATACCACTCATGTACATCATGTATTTTAAACCTTGTTACTTGATCAGGTTAGTAAGTATATGAATAAGGTTATATAATCATGTGTTCTTTCTCCTAGTTAGTCTATTATGGACAAATCTAGTTATAACTTATATCCAGCTCTATCCAACTTTCTTTGTCTAGTTAACATTGTAAGGTATCATGATGATATGTTATAAAGGTCATAGACAGGATGATCCAGAAGAATGATGACCATGTAGTTCAGGAGTTCTATATGGAGGTGGGTGTCACATGCCATGCTCTCAAGGTCTAGATGCATAATAACAAGCATACTTTAGCCAATAAGTTGTAGGCTTAAATCAATCAAGGTTTTCCTTTCTCTTGGTTGTTTCTAATGAACCATAACTAATTGAATGTTTAAAGATGTTAAGTTGATAACCAAAATGCAGAAAGATAATGCAAAACATTAAATAAGTTAATGGATTGTACTGTCATTGATGTCAACTTGATATAATCTGATTGGTTATTTTTAAAGTGGTAAAGACTTTAGAGAATCAGAGTGATAAATATTATTTTATCAGTGATGCATAATAGATCAGCATTCACTAAGTGACTACAAACACCGACAGGTAGTACAGCCCGACAGATAGAGAAACCTAAAAGTAAAGTCACAGTATTGTTTGAGAAAGAAACCCAACAAGCATTACCAACGAGCAGAATCACAAGAATTATCGACGAGCAGTACTTCATAGTGATTATCGAAAGACAGACAACCCCGATGGATAGACAACCCTGACATATAGAGAAACCTGATGGAGATGTGATGTAATTTAAAATAAACCCAGTGCTCCATTCTGCAAAATCTCCATAATCGTTCTTAAAACTGTATATTGGGCTATCTGTCTTCATAGACATACCGATTAGAGGCTCAAAATCCTTCAAAAATCTAGTAACAAGAGTAATGACAACTCCACGTTATGCTCCACAGTCGGACACCAATCTGCAAACACTTCCTTTGATACATTGCATGCATGTCCACGTCTCCTTCAAGGCCGACTACTCTTTTTCACCATTCTAATAAAGATAACATCAACTTAATCCTATGGTTGATGATTACTCCCTACACCATCATTCGGGTCTCTCACTCTTCATGCATGTATGTGTATATGAATCTGCCACCTTTTCTCCACCCGAAGGCCTAGAGTAATAATATGGTGAATAGCATTGACCCACTCATGCTTAACAGTAAATTCTTCACCATCTTTCTCACTTCATGGTGAAACGATGAACTTTGCCCCACAAGTTCAACATGCACAAGCATGTGGCGGCAGTTCACCACCTTTTTCTTCTCAAGGGCTGAACATTCAACATGAGGCTCATCGTCTGTCACTTGAGACTGATAGTTAATATCATTCGATGGTTCCAAAACAACTAACACAACACTTAGAGCCCTCGGGACTCCTTCAAACAAGATCGTTGAAACTTATTCTTTGGTCTCCCGCATGGCACAAACAAATTGCAACCACCTTCCCGATAGTGCGCAATGGTTCTTGTCAACCGAATATAATGCACTCAAAAATGGCTGAATCTTTAATCGATTCCTTGCCAAATGTATTAATTTCCTACATTCCCAAATCGAGACTGTCTTCGAGCCTGATATATCAGCCAAGCTGGTCTTTACTAATGTTTTCTAATAACTTAAAAATCTGAAACATTAGCTATTAAGTTCTTTCATAAAAGAAAGATTAAAAACCAGGAACCGGATTACAAATACATTAACAAAGCAAAACATAGTAAGAACGTATCACTTAACACTAAATTTTGTTAATGAACATTGCAATTACACTTTGTATGGCGAGCCCCCATTCTTTTCTAACTTTTTTTTGCTTCCCTCTATCAACCTGTAGCTTTCTTTTCCACTCTCTCTCTTTATCTAATCGGTTACATTCTCTTTAAAGAGATGCTAGGTAGTTATAAAACCGTACCCGATATTTCCATTTTGGCTAATACACATAACTAATTTGTAACTTCTCACTACTCCAAGGGACTTGAATGACCGATTTGGAGTTTGTTTGCATATGAACAAAACTAGTAATGTGTCATGGAGTTGACAACAAAGTTGTCAACTTCACGATTATACAAACCTTCTATGTCTAAGATACTTAGACTACTAACAATTAATAGATTCTCATACCCAATCACATTAATAAGACCGCAAACAACTTAATAAGCCATATTACAATTTAACCATATAGGTCCATAATATTCCAGGATCTTTTAGATGTTCCCCATGCCAAGATGCCCCTACACCATACTCCCGTACTTAAAATATTTCCATGTCCCCTGGAAATGCATGGTTGAGAGTTCTGTAAACAAATCATTCACTTCCTTGTCATCATCACCATCACTGGGTCCTTGATTCTACTGCATACTTTGTCTCTTTCAAATGACTCCCATCAATGGAGTGCATACTGCCTACTAGCCATCACTCTTCATGTTGCTTCTGCACACCACCACCCTACTGCCATCTTATCCATACAAGATTCTGGAAGATGCTTCCCACCCTTCTCTTAGTGGTTGCTCTCTTGCACCTTCTACCCAGCTTCATCTTGATGGAGACAGTATCAAGATCCCAGATTGAGATCTTCACACACGCAATTGCAATTGCATCCTTATTGTATCTATGATGGATCCACATGCCACTAGTATAATATCTCTACCCACCAAAAAAACCAGACCTTTCACTGGCTCTAATACCATTCTGATGTAATTTAAAATAAACCTAGTGCTCCATTCTGCAAAACTCTCCATAATCACTCTTAAAACTGTATATTGGGTTGTATGTCTCCATAGACATATCGATTAGAGGCTCAAAATCCTTCAAAAATCTAGTAACACGAGTAATGACAACTCCATGTTATGCTCCACAGTTGGGCACCAATCCAAAAATACTTCCTTTGATACATTTCATGCATTTCCATGGCTCCTTCAAGGCCGACTACTCCTATTCACCATTCTAATAAAGATAACATCAACTTAATCCTATGGTCGATGATTACTCCCTACACCATCATTCGGGTCTGTCGCTCTTAATGCATGTACGTCTATATGAATCTACCACCTTTTCTCCGTCGAAGGCCAAGAGTAATAATATGGTGAATAGCATTGACCCACTCACGCATAATAGTAAATTATTTACCATATTTCTCACTTCATGGTGAAATGATGAAATATGCCCCACAGGTTCAACATGCACAAGCATGTGGCGACAGTTCACCACCTTTTTCTTCTCAAGGGCCGAGCATTTAACATGAGGCTCATCGTTTGTCACTCAGGACTGATAGTTAATTTCACTTGACGGTTCCAAAACAACTAACACAACACTTAGAGCCCTCGGGACTCCTTCAAACAAGGCCGTCGAAACTTATTCTTTGGTCTCCCGCATTGCACAAACAAATTGCAACCACCTTCCTAATAGTTTGCAACCACCGCAGGAGTTGCACAATGGTTGTTGTCAACCAAATATAATGCACTAAAAAATGGCCAAATCTTTAATCGATTCCTTGCCAAATCTATTAACTTCCTACGTTCCCAAATCGAGATTGTCTTCGAGCCCGATATATTAGCCAAGAAGATCTTTACTAATGTTATCTAATAGCTTAAAAATCTGAAACATTAACTATTAAGTTCTTTCATAAAAGAAAGATCAAAAACCAGGAACTGGATTACAAATACATTAACATGGAAAAACATAGTAAGAACGTATCACTTAACAATGAATTTTGTTAATGAACACTGTAATTATACTTTGTATGGCTCTCTGGTTGTTGCCAGAGAGCCCCCATTATTTTCTCACTTTTTTTTCTTCCCTCTATCAACCCGTAGATTTCTTTTCCACTCTCTCTCTCTTTATCTAATCGGTTGCATTCTCTTTAAAGAGATGCTAGGTAGTTATAAAACCTTATGTGATATTTCCATTTTGGCTAATACACATAACTAATTTGTAACTTCCCACTACTCGAAGGGACTTGAATGACCGATTTGGATTTTGTTTGCATATGAAAAAACTAGTAATGTGTCATGGAGTTGACAACAAAGTTGTCAACTTCACGATTATACAAACCTTCTATGTCTAAGATACTTAGATTACTAAGAATTAATGGATTCTCACACCCAACCACATTAATAAGACCCCAAACAACTTAATAAGCCATATTACAATTTAACCATATAGGTCCATAATATTCCAGGATCTTTCAGATGTTCCCTATGCAAAGATGCCCCTGCATCATACTTCCGTACTTAAAATATTTCCATGTCCCATGGAAATGCGCGGTTGAGAGTTCTGCAAATAAATCATTCAGTTCATTGTCGTCATCACCATCACTGGGTCCATGCTTCTGCTGCATACTTTGTCTCTTTCAAATGACTCCCATCAATGGAGTGCATATTGCCTGCTAGCCATCACTCTTCATGTTGCTTCTACACACCACCACCCTACTGCCATCTTATCCATACAAGATTCTGGAAGATGCTTCCCACCCTTCTCTTAGTGGTTTCTCTCTTGCACCTTCTACCCAGCTTCATCTTGATGGAGACAGTATCAAGATCCTAGATTGAGATCACACATGCAATCGCAACTGTGTCCTTATTGCAGCTATGATGGATCCACATGCCACTAATTATATCTCTACCCACAGAAAAACTAGACCTTTCGCTGGCTCTGACACCATTATGATGTAATTTAAAATAAACCTAGTGCTCCATTCTGCAAAAATCTCCATAATCACTCTTAAAAAAATATATTGGGTTGTATGTCTCCATAAACATACCGATTAGAGGCTCAAAATCCTTCAAAACTCTAGTAACAAGAGTAATGACAACTCCATGTTATGCTCCACAATCGGGCACCAATCTATAAACACCTCCTTTGATACATTGCATGCATGTCCATGGCTCCTTCAAGGCCGACTACTCTTTTTCACCATTCTAATAAAGATAACATCAACTTAATCCTATGGTCAATGATTACTCCCTGCACCATCATCCGGGTTTGTTGCTCTTCATGCATGTACGTCTATATGAATCCGCCACCTTTTCTCCACTCGAAGGCTGAGATTAATAATATGGTGAATAGCATTGACCCACTCACGCATAACACTAAATTCTTCACCATCTTTCTCACTTCATGGTACAATGATGAAATTTTCCCCATAGGTTCAACATGCACAAGCATGTGGCAGCAGTTCACCACCTTTTCCTTCTCAAGGGCCGAGTATTCAACATGAGGCTCATTGTCTGTCGTTTACGACTGATAGTTAATTTCACTCCACGGTTCCAAAACAACTAACACAACACTTAGATCCCTCGGGACTCCTTCAAACAAGGCTGTCAAAACTTATTCTTTGGTCTCTTGCGTGGCACAAACAAATTGTAACCACCTTCCCAATAGTTTGCAACCACCGCAGGAGTTGCACAACGGTTGTTGTCAACCAAATATAATGTACTAAAAAATGGCCGAATCTTTAATCGATTCCTTGCCAAATCTATTAACTTCCTACGTTCCCAAATTGAGACTGTCTTCAAGCCTGATATATCAGCCAAGAAGATCTTTACTAATGTTTTCTAATAACTTAAAAATCTAAAACATTAACTATTAAGTTCTTTCATAAAAGAAAGATCAAAAACCAAGAACCAGATTACAAATACATTAACATGGAAAAACATAGTAAGAACGTATCACTTAACACTGAATTTGTAGGATTTGAGAAACATGCAAATCCACAGAACCCAAATACACCTGCATGCAAATGACCTGATACAAAGTAGAAGCACAAAAATGAAAAATCAGAACTCAAAGATGCTCAAAAGAAAGAGTCACTATATTATTCTTTAAGTTATGAAAAAAACATTACAAAGTTCAACCTATAAAGGTGAACAAACACTAAAACAAAAATGCTAGGTTGCGCAATATAATTAATATAAAGTATTAATTATATGCACCTAAGAGATAGCTTAAGAAAAAAAGAGTAAGTAAACTAACTGATTACTCTAACACCCCCCCTTAAGCGAAGCTCAGGAGGTAAGCTAACCTAGTACAGCTAAGAAAGCAGGAAATGGGTCCCGGCAACAAGGCCTGATCAGGTACCCAATACAAGGAAATCTCTATAAACTGGAGACAAAGGAGAAAACCCAGTGGGAAAAACTCCTCTCCAAAAAGAGATATAAAAGCAAGCAAAGACAAAAAGAATGACTTCAAGAGACTCTCTCAAAGCCAGTAGTACAATGCGTGTTGCCAACC
>MU227539.1:496292-535636 GCA_018584345.1 Thuja plicata | reverse complement strand
CTAGATTTAAAGAAAGCCACAATTTAATCAAATGCAAGCTTGATGAGAGAAATACCTGATTTTGAAGCTAGCAAAGGGCTAGGTGCATTTTTGAGTATTTGGCTTGTCTTTTTACTCACCTAGTGGCGATCGTTCCCACTCCATCTCCTCCAACAAAGTTAGTCAACACAAAGCACATCAAAGTGAAGAAAACTTGAAAACCTTAAAAGACACAAAAACCTCCTAAAAGCTCTTTCAAATGAATGATTTATAGATTAAATCTTTTAAAGAAAGTAAGGATGCCAAAAATTTAAAGAGTAGGAAATTTTCTCTTATATGCAAAGAACACCTTAATATAATGATCATATAAATGCTCTTCCTCAAACAAGCTCTCTAATAAATTTGCATTATGAATCTCTTTATCATTTTTGGTTTTAGCTCTTACCTCCTTGCTAGGCCTTGAGATTCGCTTTTCTAGTTTTTGCACCTTTGGGTGATTTTTCATCTGCAGAACAAGAAAACATAGAGAATTATAAAAGTGACAGAATTAACCAAAAATTGATTTAAAGAAAAAGTTGGTACGCGGAATTTTACAGCTAAACCATGGCTATCAAATGCTAGTAAGTGTAACTTTAAACTTTAAAGGCGGCTTTTAACTCTTACTATGCGGCTCTTAAAATATCACAGGCGGTAAAATAAACATAAAAAGCGATGCAAAAAATATAAAGAGCGGTCAAAAATTGTTGATAAGCGGTTGTTGAAAGTTCATAGGTGGTGCACTTTATCTCATAGGTGACATAATTTATCTGAAAGGTGGTCCAATTTATCTCCCACATGGCAGCAGAAATAAAGACAGAGATGAATCAAGCTTTTCAAGTGGCATTTTGGTGTTCGTAGGCAGCTCTTAGCGTAGCATACGCGGCTCTTCTCCTATTTTATGCAAGAAAAACACCAAGAAAAAAGAAAACGGACCAAATATTATGATTAAAACATTAATACATAGGATTAGAGCCCCACGGTGGGTGCCATTATGTGTGTAAGAAAATACACCTTCATGAAATTAAGATTAGAGCAAACAATTCTATGGAAAGATAAAACAAAGTTAATCTAAGAATTGAAGCTAAATCTATATCATCTCATGGTTCTCTATCCAAGCTTTGTTAAGAGATCTCTTAGGCTTAATCTCTCTCAAGGACAATCCTAGAATGATATATGTATGAAAATTGAATTCTCAAAACTAGCTAGAATGCTTAAAATGCTCAAAAATGCTCCAAGATCATAAGAGAAAATAGCAAATGCTCCTAAACATGATATGCTAGATGAAATGAAAATGCTAAAACTCTCTCAAAAGCTCTCAATTTCTCCTCAATATGCCTATAATAAGGATGTTTTTTCTCTTGAATTCTTGGATTCCAAACGCAAAGGAAATTGCTTGTATTGATAGCATTTTCCCAAGGGTAGGGGGTAGAGTGAGTTGATCATGATCAAAGCTTGTTTAAGTCAAAAGCTTTGAGGTGTTTGCAAATGGAGGAAAAGTTGGTTGGTTGTCTCAAAGAATTAGGAATTAAATAAATCCATCATTTAATTAAATTAGCCATGGAAGGGTGATTGGGTTGGATTTGATCCTTTTTTTATTTGAACTATACAAATGAAAAAACAATTGCATAATTTGATTAATCCCTTTAGGCTTGGATTTAATTATTGATTTCATGATTATTTAATCTTTTAATTTGATTTGAATTTCGTTCCTTTGATTTGATAAATGCCCATTTGATTTGCATTGAGATGATATTATGAAGCATTTGGCTAAGATTTATAATTTGGAATGCTTGAGATACACCTGGTAAATTTTAGGGGTTTACAGATGCATCTCACAATCTACTGCAGAAGCAGAATATGTGGTTGTTGTCGCAAATTGCCCCAATATTGCATGGATCAAACAATTATTGGAAGGTATGAATGTGAAGATTCTTGAGCCAGTGATTATCTATTGTGATAATACCAGTGCAATAAACATATCAAACTATCAAATCATGCATGCTAAGACTAAACATATTGCTATCAAGTGTTAGAAATAACTGAGAGGGAGGGGGTTGAATTAGTGGCCTAAAAATCATTCCAATAAATCAACCCAAAAAATTAGTACCACAATATTAAGCCTCTAGTTATCTTCATTTCTACAAGATGTATGCCTTCAAATAATCATAGAAAATTAACTAATGCTCAAAGTAATCTGTTAAATCTTATTCTTAATGTTTACCGAATAATATTCTTTCATTTACCAAAAAATAGTAGATTGCTTAGTGTATATTGATCAATTCATATTAGTTATGTGTAATGAAAAATACTAAAGTAATGACTCATAAACACAATAAAACATGGATTTTTAACCTGGAAACCCTGTTAAGGGAAAAACCACTTAGGACTGGTAACCCAAAATTTTTACTCTTCTAAAGTGAGCTCAATAAAGAGCCAACTGTGTTAAAGGTTACAAACACACTGTTAGGTGTGACCTTGTTAGAGGATTTAAAAAATTAGTTTTTACTTGATATCAGGAATCTGTATGCTACATTCTATGACCAAACCCAATGTAGTTTATCAAATGGTATCTCACATCTCATGCTTTCTTCGTGATCAAACTTTTTGATATTCCTTTGGGATGTATCTCAATATAGAAAGGATTGTTAAGTCCTGCTCGGTTAAGAGACTTTCTGAATCAATGGTTAAACTGAAATAGTAAATGATCTCTTCGCACATACAAATTATACTTGCAGATTTTCAGATCTATTGTAAGCTCATTAAACCATTCTGACCAATACATATTTTCAATAACTTTGCTCCACTTCTTTCTGCTTAGTGATGTTGTGCTTCTTAAATGCTCAGTGTCTGCAAAAATCTTTAGCTCTTTCCTCATCTTGATTGATTAGGATGGTATGAAGTTGTTCTTCATTACTTTCTCTTCAACATCCTCTTTTTCATTCACTCCCCTTAATTCATATTGAATTAATTTGTCTCTTTTATAGACATGACATCACCATTTCTATCTTCTTTATTTTCTTGTTCTTGGTGTGATTCACAATCTTAGCCAATCTTGATTTAAAGAATAACTCCTATTTTATCCCGTAGAAATCTTTTTTCCAACTGGATAAAACAAATTTAAATCTTTTACTTATGTCTAGCTTTAACTTGTCACTTAAAATAATGTTAACAACTAGTTAAGTCTATCTTTAGCTCTGCCAGCTAAGTATTTGTCATTTTTGAACTCCAGTTAACTTTGGTGTTTTAACTCTTTGAAAGCTCCAGTTAGCACTTTAGTTCTCCTTAGGATTTTTCATTAGTGTTATCATTCTATTGGGGTTGTCTATCCTTCGGGCCTGTCTGTCCATCCATTAACACTATTATACTAGCCATCAGTAATGCTTGTGATTCTGCTCATCGGTAATGCTTGTTAGTTTCTTTTCTTGGGAAACATTGTGACTTAACTTTTAGTTATCTTTGTCCTTTCTTTGTCCTTCAGTTTCCACTAACTGTCGGTGTTTGAAGTCACTTACTGAATGTTGTTCTTTTATGTATTACTGAAAGCATAATCTTTTTCTCTTTGATTCTCTGAAGTCTTTGACACTTTGAATATAACCGACTATATTCTATCAAGTTGACATCAATGATAATATAATCCATTAATTGATTTAATGTCTTGCATTATCTTTTTGCATTTTGGTGATCAACTTAACATCTTCAAGTATTCAATCAGTTACATGTCATCAATCTCTCCCTTTGGCATTGATGGAAACACACTACATTCACACACTATATTATTACTAATACAATATGAAATATAACAGTTGAAGTTCATCAATCTCTCCTTTTGTAACTATTACAAATGTCTTGCTCTCGGTATGCTCAAATATCTTAGGTTTGTTTCTTGCAAAGTGTGTTCTTCAATCTTTGATCCCTTTACTAGACAAATATAACAACTTCTATCTCTTTTTTCTTATATTTTCTCTGCCTTGACTGTTCCTCTCTTTGATAATATCTTTTTCCTTTGAGATAAATCTCTCCCTTGGTATGTATTCTCTCCCTTTATTAATTATCTCCCTTTGATGGATATTTCATATGTAATCAATCTCTCCCTATGGATATTGAATAACTCTTTCTTTGAATTTTTTGGAACTTCTCTCCATGGATAATGATATAATCCCTTCTCTAATAATGAGATCATCTCTCCCTTTTGTAATATCTCCCTTTCGATAATGAGATAATGTCTCCCTTTGACAACAATGCCAAAAAATTCTTCTATATCATCTTCCATTCCTTTTTATAATATACTCTTTGAATTTCCCTATCCATCAGCAATACATTGTCTATGTAATTTGGTGTAGATTTGTACCTTATTGTGTACAGATGTATCTGTTGTTTTCCATTTCGATGCCTGCATCAACATGAATGATCTTTTATTTTGTGTATAGGTTGATGCAATCTCCTAGTTAGCTTACTGACCGATGGATAAGGGTTGTATCCCTAGTCTCTATCTCAGGTATTCAAATGTATCTTTCAGTAATGGCTTTGTAAATATATCAGCTAATTGTTCCTTTGATTGAACATATTCTAGTATCACCTCCTTTTCTTGCACTTGTTCTCTTAAATAGTGATACTTGATTTCTATATGCTTAGTCTTAGCATGCATGACTGGATTCTTATAAATGTTAATTGCACTGGTATTATCACAATAGATAATCACTAGTTCAAGGATCTTCATATTCATACCTTCCAGCAATTGTTTGATCCAGGAAATATTAGAGAAATTTTCAGTAGAAACCACATATTCTACTTCTGTATTAGACTGAGAGATGTATCCTTTCTTCTTGCTGATCCATGTGACAAGTTTGTCTCCCATGAAGAATGCTCCTCTAGTTGTGCTCTTTTGGTCATCAATGTTTCCAGCCCAATCAGCTTCTCTATAGACTTGTAGCTCAAATTTTCCTTCTCTTTTATACCATAAGCCATAGTCCTCGGTGTTCTTTAGACCTCTCATAATTCTCTTGACTATAGTCATATGTGATTCTTTGGGATTAGAAGAGAATCTTACAACTATTCCAACTGCATGTGCAATATCTGGTCTAGTATGAATAATATACAATAGTTTCCCAATCATTGATCTATACAGGATCTAATTTACCTCATTTGACTTATCTTCCTTTGTTAGCTTACATCTGGTAGCCATAGATGTTCCAACTAGTTTGGAATTTTGCATCTGGAATATCTTCAGCACTTCATTGATGTATTTGGATTGAGTGATATATATATGCCTGCATCTTATTGAAGAATCTATAGACCAAGAAAGAATTTGATCTCCCCAAACATAGATATTTCAATCTCTTTTCTCATTTAATTAGCAAAATATTTGAATAACATTTCATTTCCCCCAAAAATGATATCATCAACAAAGGTTTAAGCAATCAGAATATTACCATCAATATCTTCTTTTAAGTACAGATTGATGTTTTCACTTGTTCTTACAAACTCAATGATAATGAGATAGGAAAGAAGTATTTCATACTAGGCTCTCGGTGCTTATTTCAATCCATAAAATGCTTTATGTAGTCTACATACGATGTTTCTCTTGTCTAGATCAACAAACCCTTCTATTTCTTCAATGTATACTTCTTCTTCTAGTATTCCATTTAGGAATGTTGATTTGACATCCATCTGGTATATGTTGAATCCTTTGAATGTAGCATAAGAAAGTAAGATTATATCTCCTTCTAGTCTAGAAATGGGTGCAAAGGTTTCACCATTATCAATCCCTTCTTCTTGTGCATACCCCTTGCATAATAATCTTTCTTTATTCCTTGTGACTTCTCCATTCTCATTCAACTTGTTTCTGAATATCCATTTGGTATCGATGACATCCTTTTCATCTAGTCTCGGTACTAGTGTCCATGTACTATTATTCTCAGTCTATTCTATTTCTTCATTTATAGCACTGATCTGTTCTTCATTTTCAAGTTCAGTGTTAACAAATTTAGGTTGAAAAATTAGAAAGTAAAAATCTAGTGTTTAGTTACTTCTTGTTCTCATTCTAGCTTTCTTGTCTCCTCTGATCTGATTATTTGGATGATCTCTTATGACATACTTGTCATGTTTTGATTCAGGTCTTTGTCCATCATTCTGATTATCTTCTTGACCTTCATTCTAATCTCTATCGCTCAGTACATCATCTTTAGTATTATCCCAATTTTTGGTAATTGCGGCCTGATGCTCTGTTGTAATGTTCTGTTGCTAAGGAGTGATACATTGTTGGTCGGGTTGAGTGTCAGGTTCTTCAGTGTAAACAAACCTATTGTAGTCTTCTGGTTCATTTCTTCTTTCCTTATCATTCGTCTCTGCAAATTCATCTATTTTTACGTTTGCACTTTCAATTATCTTGTTAGATGACTTGTTAAGACATTTATAAGCCTTGCTTTTGGTGGAATACCCTAGAAAGAAATCTTCATCACTTTTGGAGTCAAGATTTCCATTTCTATTATCTTTCAAAATATATCATTCACTACCAAAGATTATGAAGTAGCTTATATTGGGTGTGTAACCATACCAAGGCTCATAGGGTATCTTCTTTGTGTCCTTTTTGAATTGTACTCCGTTCAATGTGTAGACAATAGTATTGACAGCTTCCCTCTAGAAATTTTGAGTGATGCTTTTCTCAATCATCAATGTTCTTTCACAGTCAGCAATTGATTTTTTTCTCCTTTTAGTATTACATTTTTCCATGGTATTCTCGGTGCACAAACATGTCTTTTAATTCCATGCTTGTTACATAAATTAGAGAATTCATCTGAAATAAATTCCCCTCCTCTATCTAACCTTAAGCATTTCAATTTCTTATCACTTTTTTTTTCTACCATAGCCTTATACCATTTAAATATATTGAATGCTTCTGATTTATCTTTTAAAAACATAACTATCATCATTCTAGAATAATCATCAAGAAAGAGAATGAAATACCTATCTCCATAGTAACTCTTTGTTGTCATTGATCCACATAGATCTATATGGACTAATTATAAAATGACATTAGATGTATGGGCTTTACTCTTGAATCTATACTTTTTCATCTTACCTTTTTGACAATTCTTGCACATGGTATGCTCAGGCTTAGACATGCTCAGTAAGCCTTTGACTTTTGTTTTATTTCTTATCTTTATCATTTTTTCAAAATTCACATGACACAATATCTTATGCCACAACCATATGTCTTCATTTCTATCCATTAAAAAGTGGTGTTAATGTCATCAAGGTAGAAAAAGTTACCTTTTGTCAGCTCACCAGTTCCGATCAACCTTCTAGATTCATTGAAGATCTTTGCCTTCTTATTCTCAAATGCTACTTGGTGACCTTCATTATTCAACTATGAGACACTTGATAGATTATAATTCAATCATTTTACCTAGTAGGAATTTTCACATTTTATCAGGTTATTTAACATTATCGTCCTTTACCTTCAACTGGACAAGGTGTGTCATTACCCAATCTTACTGAACAACCATTATAGTATTCAAAAGTTTCAAAATTTTGTTTATCACGGGTCATGTGGTGAGTGCAGTCACTATCTATAATCTAGACATCATTCTTACTAACCTTAGATATGAGTGTAGTTTCTACATACCTTTCTTTTTCTTTGTCTAAATCATCCTTCATGGATACAAATACCATCTCAACGTCTTCTTCAGATTCGGTGTCAATATCATCAGCTCTATTCTTAGCTAGGTAACAAGATTTCTTTCCTTTGTCCTTGTAGTCTAGGGTATCTCTTCTATCAGATTGTAAGTTTCTTTGATAATCTTTGTTATCACCTCGGTCAAACTTCTTCTCATATGTTGTGTCATTAATTGTATCATCTTTTCTTCTGTTAGGACATCTTGCAACAAAGTGTCAAACCTCTTTACAATTAAAACATACAAGTGGTAATTTACATTTGTATCTCCCTTTGCCTCTCTGTAATCTTCTTTCCATTAGTGCTTGAATCTCATCAAGTCCTTGATCCTCATTATCGCTTTCTAATAGTGTGTCGATGACTTGACTTACTTATTTTTAAAGAAGATTTGAATGCAGACTCTATAGATGGTAAGACACTATTATCAAAGTTATTCATCTCAAATGAAATTTGTCTACCATTCAGACTATCTAGAGTAACTGTATTGTTTGTAACTGCTCTAATTTCTTGAATATCAGATATTGTAATAGAATATACATGCAGTAAGGTTCTTAAGATTTTACTTACCACAATCTCTTCTCCAAGTACACCTCCAACTCCTCATATATCATTGACTACCTCTTTGATTCTACTGCTATACTGAGTGATATTTTCTCCTTCTTTCATCCTTAGGTCATCAAACCTTCCTCTTAGGCTTTCTTCCTTGGCTCTTAGTACATAAGCATTTCCTCCATGTACCAGCTTTAATTTATCCATATTTTCTTTGTAGAGGTGCATGTTTTGACATCTTCAAACTCAACAACGGTGAGTGATGAGGCAAGCTCTATCATCATGCAATTATGCTCATATTTTTTCTCTCAAATTCTCAAGAGTGTGAGGTCCTATAGGCAACACATATTCCATATCAAGGTGTTGAGTAAAATCATTACCAATACCTGATAGGTGGAGTCTTATTTTGCTTTGCCATGATGCAAAGTTGTCTCTATTCAACTTGGGTACATCTTGCTTTTTCATCTTGTGATCTTTTTCTTGAGCTGGTAAAATCCCTTTCTAAGCACACAAGCTCTGATACCAATTGTTAGAAATAACTGAGAGGTGGGGGGGTGAATTAGTGGCCTAAACAATATTCCAATAAATAAACCCAAAAAATTAGTACTACAATATTAAGACTCTACTTATCTTTAGTCCTATAATATGTATGCCTTCAAATAATCATATCAAATAACTACTGCTCAGAGTACTCTATTAAAACTTATTCATAATGTTTACTGAATAGCAGTCTTTCATTTACCAAAAAATAGTAAATTACTCAATGTATACCGATCAATCCAGATTAGTTATCTGTAATGCAAAACACTAAAGTAATGACTCATAAACACATTGACACATGAATTTTTAATGTGGAAACCCTATTAAGGAAAAACCCACTTGGCACCGGTAACCTAAAATTTTCACTCTTCTGAAGTGAGCTCAATGAAGAGCCAACCTTGTTAAAGGTTACAAACACACTGTTAGGTGTGACCTTGTTAAAGGATTTAAAAGATTAGTTTGTCACTTGATATCGGGCATCTCTATGCTACCTTCTATGAACAAACCCAGTGTAATTGTATGTGGCATCTCATGCTATCTTCATGATCACACTTTTTGATACTCCTTGGGATGTATCTCAACATAGAAAGGATTGTGAGGTCCTACTCAGTTAAGAGACTTTCTTAATCAATGGTTAAACTGAAACAATAAATGATATGTTCACACATACAACTTATACTTGTATATTTTTAGATCTATTGTAATCTCATTAAACCATTCTAATCAATATATCTTTTCAATACCTTTGCTCCGCTTCTTTCTGCTTGGTGATGTTGTGCTTCTCTGATGCTCAGTTTCTGCATAAATATTTATCTCTTTCCTTACCTTGATTGATCAGGATTGTATGAAGTTGTTCTTCATCAGTTTCTCTTCAACATCCTCTTTTTCATTCACTCTGCTTCGTTCATAATGAATTAAATTATCTCTTTTATAGACATGATATCACCATTTCTCTCTTCTTCCTTTTCTTTTTCTTGTTTTGATCCTCAATCTTAGCCAATCTTGATTTAAAGCTTAACCCCTATTTTATCTAATGAATTAACTTTTGGTTATCTTTGTCCTTCAGTTTCCACTAGCTGTCGGTGTTTGAAGTCACTTAGTGAATGTTGGTATTTTACTGAAAGAAAAATCTTTTTCTCTTTGATTCTCTGAATTATTTGACACTTTTAATATAACTGATCAGATTATATCAAGTTGACATCAATAAAAATACAATCCATTAAGTGATTTAATGTTTTGCATTATCTTTCTACATTTCGGTGATCAACTTAACATCTTCAAACATTCAATCAGTTACATGTCATCATCAAGTACCACTACTTAAGAGAACAAATGCAAGAAAAAGAAGTGATACTGGAATATGTTCAATAAAAGGAACAATTAGCTGATATATTCACAAAGACATTACCGAAAGATACATTTGATTACCTGAGAAAGAGACTAGGGTTCCAACCATTGTCTATTGGTTAGTAAGTTGACTAGGAGGCTGCATCAGCCTATACAAAAATAAGATCATTCATGTTGATGCAAGTAAGAAAAATGGTCTGCAAAGATACATTTGTATATAACAAGGTACATATCTACACCGAAAATCAAAGTCACTGTAATGCTGATGGATAGGGAAATTCAAGGAGTATATTATAAAAAGGTGAAAGGATATAACTTTGGAATAATAAAAGTTTACATTGGCATTGTTTTCAAAGGGAGAGAGATTTGAAGGGAGAGAAGTTCCTAATGATTGGAAGGGAGAGATTATCATTATCCAAAGGGAGAGAATATCCAAAATATCCAAAGGGAGAGATTACATATGAAATAACTGAGTAAATGTTTGAAGATGTTAAGTTGATCGCCGAAATGTAGAAAGATAATGCAAGACATTAAATCAGTTAATGGATTGTATTGTCATTTATGTCAACTTGATATAATATGATTGGTTATATTCAAAGTGTCAAAGAATTTATAGAATCAGAGAGATAAATATTATTCTATCAGTAATGTATAATAGATAAGCATTCACTAAGTGACTACAAACACCGATGGGTAGTGCACCCCGACACATAGATAAACATGAAATTAAAGTTACAGTGTTTCCCGAGCAAGAAACCCGACAAGAATTACTAATGAGTATCTAATCACAATCATTACTGACAAACATTACTTCACATTGATGCCCGACGGATAGACAACCCTGACGGACAGACAACCCTGATAGATAGACAACCCTAATGGAAATGCCCGAGGAAGAAAATAAGTTTTGACCAAAGCTAACAAGAGTTAAAACAGAGAAAGGAACTAAAGTTCCTAAACAAAAAAAGACTTAGCTAGAAGAGATAAAAAATAGAGTTAATTTGTTATTAACAATTTTTTCATCAACAAGTTAAAGCTAGAGTTAAGTGAAAGATGTAAACTAGTTTTATTACAGTTGGTAAGAAGATATCTACAAGATAAAATAGAAGAAAAACATTAACGCAATATTGTCTAAAATTGTGGATCATGCCAAGAACAAGAAATTCAAGAACTTAGAAATGGTTATATCATGTCTATAAACAGAAAATCTAATTCATTATGAATTAGGGGTGAAGAGAGAAGAGGATGCTGAAGACAAACTAATGAAGAACAACTTCATACAATCTTGATCAATCAAGCTGAGGAAAGCGATAAAGATTTCTTCAGACACCGAGAAACATAGAAGAACATCTTCACTGAGCAGAAAGAAGTGGGGAAAAGATATTGAAAATATACATTCATCAGAAAGGTATTATGAGCTTACAATAGATCTAAAAATATTCAAGTCTATAGTTGTATATGTGAACAGATTATTTACTATTTCGGTTTAACCATTGATTCAGAAAGTGTCTTAACTAAGAAGGACTTAACAATCCTTTCTCTATTGAGATACATACCAAAGAGTATCAAAATGTTTGATCATGAAAATAACATGAGATGCCAGATACCATTTGAAAAACTACACTAGGTTTGGTCATAGAAGGTAGCATAGAGATGTCATATATCAAGTGACAAACTATTCTATTTAAATCCTCTAAAAAGGTCGCACCTAACAATGTCTTTATAACCTTTAACAAGGTTGAATCTTCACTGAGCTCACTTCAGAAGAGTGAAAATTTTGGGTAACCAGTCCAAGTGGTTTTTCCCCTAACATGGTTTCCATGTTAAAAATACATGTCTCAATGCATTTATGAGTCATTACTTTAGTGTTTTGCTCAATGCATTTATGAGTCATTACTTTACTATTTTGCATTACACATAATTAATTCTGGATTGATAGGTATACACTAAGCAATTTAATATTTTTTAGTAAATCAAAAACTACTAATCGGTAAACAGTAAGAATAAGGTTTAACAGTGAACTCCGAGCAGTAGTTATTTCTTAAGATTGTTTAAAGGCATTCATCTTGTAGGAATGAATATAACTAGAGGCTTAATATTGTGGTACAAAGTTTTTGGGTTGATTTATTGGAATATTTTGAGGCCACTGATTCACCCCCCCCCCCCACTCTCTTAGTTATTCTAACAGTTTCTAATCCCATTTCAATGCCTAGTTTTTTATTCTTACAAATATNGATTCCCCCCCCCCCCCCACTCTCTTAGTTATTCTAACAGTTTCTAATCCCATTTCAATGCCTAGTTTTTTATTCTTACAAATATTTCTACAATTTTCATCCAGCTAAGTGTGGGTTAGGCTAGGCTAAGGTTGGTTTTCTTTATTGGTTAAACCCATGAAACCATAATCTTATACACTAAAGTAGGCCATGGAAAATTTCCTTTCTCTCTTTCTCACTTTGTTTTCTTTCAAATTCTAAAATATTGGTAGGTTAGTTTAAGGACCTCTGACTCTTAAAGCATACAAATAGGAATAGATGTAGGAATTATAATAAATTAGATGAGTATTAATACCTTGCATTCTGATATATATTGACTATGATTCTTCATGATATTAATTTCTTGCATTTTAATTTAATCATGATAAAGTGACAACTCTGTGATCTTTTAGTAGTGACATCTCTTTCTACCTTACTCTATACAATTATAAAAATTCTTACTCAATTTGTAAATCAACAAAGTGAAAGCTAGTATAAGAAAAAAATATTTTCAACTTCAAATGCTAATGTCACACATCTGCATTGTAAATTTTCAAAAAAGAGTGATCCAAGAACAAGAAAATGCACTTAAATCCCATCTCTTCAAAGTTTAAAATATTTAGTTGGTTCGTGTGATAGTAAATTCCATATAAAAAGTAGCTAAAACTTTTCCACTTTTGTGTATGTCACCTTAAAGCCACATTTTTGAAGTTGTGAATTTCTTAAGCTATAATAGTCATGTTCTCTTCAAGAAGATGCAATACTTAATTTGAAATGTGTACTCTTATTGTTGATAGTACTTGGTACACTCATGGAAATATCACATCATTGTCAACTAAATATTTAGATGAACGAGTAGCAAGACCTGCTCCAGGTACAAATGATGAAATCAAATGACATATTGCACTTGCAATAGGTTCCAAAATAGGAAACTAAAGAAGCAGCGACTTGTTGGTATACATAGATTGAACTATCGAGTTTATGTAGAAGAGGTACACTATAATTAACATATTGGTATTAAGATTATAATAAATCTATATATATATATATATATATATATATATATATATATAATTCAACACATTATTGTTTATCATTTCAACTGAATTTTTGATGAATAGATGCTTCCAATTCCCAATATTGTTAAAGAACCATTAGATGTCACTGACGATAGCCACTCTCAAGATGAAGAACAAGACACATATATGGATGAAACCACTTCACAGATAAATAAGGCTGCTGTCATTGAATTTATCTAGGACTTTTACATACCTTCATGAAAAAGTTAATGATTCACTTCTATCCCAGTTGGCTAGGACTCCTCTTTTCCCAAATGCAGATACTTCTATATTGGCAACACTTATGATTTTGATGAACTTGAAGGTTACACATGGATTGACAAACACATTATTTTCTGATATATTAAAGTAGGATGTGATATTCATATAAATTAATGCTCTAGATGTCTTAGAAAATTTAAGTATTGTGGATACTTATAAAAATCATTTGTTCCATCATGTAGGCTTTTGGAAAATAAAATACTTCCAAAGGGTAATAATTTTCCTCATTCTCATATAGAATTATCTTCAATACTGACAGACATTTGAGTGGAGTAAAATATATATGATGCATGTCCAAATGGCCATATCTTATAATATGGAAAGAATTCAAATTTGTAGCAATGCCCATTGTATCACACACGTAGGTATCATCAAGATCAAGTATCTAAGAAGGTTCTCTATAAAGTAATACAACATATTCCACTAAAGCCAAGGTTTGAGAGGATGTTCAAATGAAAGGACTTGGAAAAATATATGGATTATCATGCACAAGGGAGGAGCCAAGATGGTGTCATGCGTATGGATGTGGATAGAAAATATTGGAAAGAGATTGAGGGAAAATAACCACATTTAAGAAATGAGCCAAGGAATGCAAGGATTTCTCTATCAATAGATGGTGTCAATATTTTTTGAGACCTTAGAACAACATATTATGTTTGGATAATTTTAATTATTAACAAAAATATCCCCCCTTGGATGGAAATGAAAAAGGATCACACAATGTTAACTTTGATTACACCAGGTATTAGAACATATGAATGTTGTTCCTTTATGAAGATTATATAAAATATTTCAATTTAGTTAAATCCTAATATAAAATTTGTTTACTTAGCGAAGTATCAAGTAAATGATATGGATGTATACATGGATCCCATCATTGATGAGCTTTGTGAATTACGGGATGGTGTAAATATGTAATATGTATCAAGACCTACCAATGATAGAGGCTTTCTATTTCATCCAATTCATGATGCCCAAGGGATCTTTATTTACTGTGGCAATATATTATAAATTAAATTTGTAATAATTGTGTTCAATATTGTACCATTTACTAATTCTAGTTTCCATTCTTATTTTAGGGCTACAAACAAAGGGGAAACATGGATGCCATTATGTGTGCCAAAGATATTGTATAGGTAGTCAAAAGATCTCAATAAAATTGTGTATGATGAGTATATAAAACTCTTACAATAAAATCATTGCTTCCGAGTGTGTGAAAGAAATAAGTTCAATGGAAAGGAAGTGGAAATGTGGAATCCAAGAAGAATGAACCCTGCTAGGTGGAAAGCAATGTATGATATAAAGTAAGGGATTGGATTTCCTGTAGGAATGAAAAGACTATCTATTTTATACAAATGAGAATAAATAGCCCACTTATTTGATACTATGCACATTGGGAAAAATGTGGCAGAGTGCTTGTCGAAACATCTAAATGGAACCAACCTTGAAGCACAAATAAAGTTACGAAAGGACTCCAAGTTGCCAATATCATGTTGAACATGTGGTTGCATTAAAAAAATTCATATGTTCATGCTCCATGGAATATACATAAAAGGAGAAAGAAAATATTATTGATACAATGAAAGTAATAAGATTTCCTTTTGGCTTTGGTGTGACATTAAAAAATTAATCATAAGAGATGGATGAGAGTTCTCAGGCCTAAAAACACATGATTGGCACAATTGGATAAAGGTAAATTTGTAGTTTGTTATGTTTGTTGGAAACCTAATTAGAAATTTGTATATCCTAGTGATTATATTATTTAATGCATATATTAATGTGGTTATTTATTAATCTTTGTGCAATATGTGTTGCCTGTAGAAATACCAAGCACTTTTGATTTTGATGTCACATTAACTATTTATAAATTATCCAACTATTTGAGGTATTTTAAATCAATTGTGGATACTCTTCCATGATTATTATCATTTGAAGTACATCAATGATTATGCTTTTATATGAGTTTATACTTTCAATTATGAAGAAATCACAAGTCTTTATTCTAATACATGTCAATACTTGTACGCGGGTCAAATCTAAAGAGATACATCTAGACAAATTGAAGTATTGGAAGAGGAATGTTTCACTTTTGATGTGTGACATTCAAATGTACCTCCCTCCAAGATTTTCTAATAGTCAAGATCACTAGCTTGTACACCTAGTAGAAGAGATTGCCCTATTTATATTCGAACAATGTGGCTTGTGGAGAGATATATGAAGGTTTTAAAGCAATTTGTGAGGCAAAAGGCTTGACCAGAAGTGTGAATGGTTGATGGGTACATGGTTTTTAAAGAAATGGTTTATTTAAGTACCTTATTTTGTTCTTGAAGCGCCACGATTATGGAATTATAACCAACCTCAATCATTTGAAGGAGAAAAATTAGAGGGTCAGGGGACTTCAAAGAGGATACAAGCTATACAAAAGTATTGGTAGTAGTTATTTTTTCTTAAATTTTATAAGACGTGATTTTAAATAATTACTAATTCATTGATGAATTCTATTTTTCATTGTAGATGCTAAGGAGTGGGAGGCATTACATTTGTATATTGCATATAATTTTGAATTTATGTCGGAATGAAAGGATAAGTACACTGAATAAAATAAATTAGAGGATGAAAATGCATGGGCCATTATATATGATAAATATGGTCAAAACACATCTCGAGGACTTCGTGTAAGCCATAAGATAAAATGGCTAGGGAGATGCTCGTGGAGTTGGCTAAAGACTAATATTGAACACGAGGCAATAAAAAGGAGGAATAGAGTGGCACAACAACAATTGAACTTCATTAAAGGATCTAGAAATGGGGAGTTGATCTACATATTATAATATTGTAAAATATGGAGATCTTTAGATAGGCTTTTTGACAATGGAGATTTGCACATAAAAGATACCCTATATCTCTATTAACCACTTACATTTAATTGCAATAATAAGGAAAGTAAATCTGGAAATGCTTGAAAAGAATGATGGAATAAAATACATACCTCATAATATAGAAGATCTAGAAAAGCTTGTTTTCTATTGTCCATATCAAGTTTCCAAAAATTCTACAACTGGATTTGGGACCAAAACACAAAGACGGAGAAAGTCTAGAAATATTTTTGCTTTCTGAGAAAGGTTGACCTTGAACCAAATACAGAGGCACAATTGCAACCCATTATGTTGACCTTGACTTGCACTACTCCGATGGAAATTATGTTCATGGTTCCTGAAAGTTTGCAAAAAATGGTATCCAAATCTTCTCTTCAACTCCTGAAAGAGCGACTGTAGATATCTGAAAATGGTATTTTGGGTGGCTATATAAGGTTTTGCCATTGTAAAACCCCTGTTTTGGTAATTTCCACCTCCATGAATAACCAGATGTAATAGAATATGTGTGTGTGTTTCTCTTAGGAAGAGCTTTATATGTGCAATGCCAATGGTGCAAGAGCACCTAGGTAAGGCTCTTTGGTGACCTAGGGCTTCTAGAGTTATTTTGGCTTGTAGTGGTTCTAGCCAAACCACTAGTTGAATAATAGGACTAGAGGTGTTGTAAGGTGTGTATTTGGTCTTTAGGGAAGGTCTTTTCATGTTTGTTTGGTCTTTTAGGAGACAAGTGTCAAATTGGACCCAAATTGTTGGCCAATGTTGCGGCAATGGTGCGAAACAAGCACATAGGGGTCAAATTTAGAAAGAAAGTGTTTTAGGACATAAGAGAGGTAGTCATGGTCTACCTAAGTCTATTATGATATGTTTATGGTCTTAGAACAAAGTTTAGAGTGGATTTCCTAATATTGTGGAAAGTTGTTAAAATTGTCAATATTGCCATTGACAACAATTATGCAAGAAGAGCATTTTCACTCAAATGGTTATTGTAACTATCTAAAACCATTGGGTTAGGGATGGGGACAAGTATAAGAGGCCTTCCTCGACCAATAAGAAAGGTTGGTGGACATTTTTGAATATACAATATTTTCTATGTGTGCATTTTCAGAGAAATTTTAGTTAATTTTCTTGATTGCAGTAGTTAGATGGATTATATTTCAGTTTGTAGTCACTGATTAATATAGGGTAGGTTATTTAAGGATTTTGTGTGGAGTTATTTTGTTAATTTGAAGTGTTTGTATTGGTTTAGTTAAATTCTTTGTGTTTTTCCCTGTCGCTGGTCTGAACCAGGCAGGTTGGACAAATGGAGTCTTAACTGAACTTTCCACCATAGATTCTATATGGGATCTTGGAATGGGTGAGAAGACTCTATGTACATTATTTTTAAAGAAGGAGGGGCCCAAGAAAGTAGTTTTTATATTTTTTCAATGATGCCCTAGGTGAGCCTGATGTGCATGGCTAGGGACTGAGATACATTACAAATGCTGCAAGGATGGTTGAATGCATTGGTGGCTTCAACCAAAGCTCATGGAGGGATAGAGTAATGTGTGAAAGACCTCTAGTTTGAAGGAGAAGGTTGGAGGAGTGGTTTGGTTTTTTGAAAGAACAATCTTTTTTTTCAGACTGTCAATAAGCCCTAAAACCCTGATTTTTAGGCATGATTGTAGGAAGGGTTGTACAGACAACTTGAGGATTGGAGATCTTGAAAATCTCAAGGTACTTGATAAAGTGTGTTTGAATCCTAAACCCTTTTGGAGGCTTGTGTGGGAAAATTTCAAGTTATCTTCAAAAAGGCTAGAAAAAGGCCTAATTGGCTTGTAGCCCTATTTGGGGTGAGAAAGGTACACTTTGAAGCACTCGATTGTTATATGTTTGTGAATGGTGTATGAAGGGATTCAAATGGAACCAGTGGAGGTCTTGATGACATATCCTTCCATGGGGCTAAGTCCTAAGAGGAATTGATGCAATTCTTGAAGATTGAGACTAGGAAGGACCTAGTTAGTTTGTGTTGCAGAATGGAGCATTCTTGATCAGTGCAATTGGTGTACACTAGGTGAAAGGTTAGGATCTTGTGTGAAGATACCTAAGGAGAGTAGGGTTGCGCATAAAACCCTACTAGGTCAGTGATTTGGCCTAGGGAGACCCTAGAGAAGAATAGGGTAGAGAGCAAGCCTAGGTGTGTTACATCAGAGTGGTATCAGAGCCCCAAAAGATTTGATATTGTATATGTTAGAGGTGGAATATTGTGGTTCCATAGACATGGTAAAAAATGTAGATTTGTCTAGGGACATGGATGAGAAAAAGGAGAGGAATAGACTCCTTGAAGAGGCCCTAGCATAAATGAAGCTAAAACTACAAGAATTATTGGATGCAATAGACCAAGGTAGAGAAGGTGAAACGAGTGATAGAGGGAAGCATAAGGTTGAAGAGGATGATATTATCCCTAAAATAGACCCTGTGATGGAATAGGAACCATTCTTGAAAGACATCAAGGCATTGAGTGGTAAATCCTTAGAAGGAATTTCATTGTTTAGTGGGAAAATGGGCATTGAAACAGTGTTGGAATGGATGGAAGGGATGGAGAATCACTTCGAGTGTGAAGGCATAACAGATGCACAAAAGGTTAAGGTGGCTAAGTCAAGGCTTAGGGGATCAGCCCTAACATGGTGGAAGTTCCTGTAGGATGAAAGAGTCAGACTTGGGAAGCAACCTATAGCAAATTGGCAAGCAATAGTAACTAAGATGAAAGAGAACTTTTTACTAGAAGACTATGAGATCCAACTCCATAGAAGGAGACAAGGATTGAAGTAGAAAGATATGGATGTAGCCTCCTATACTGAGGAATTTCAAAGAATTTGTCTTAGGTCAAAGAACCAAGAAGAAGAGGTAATCAGAGTAATTAGGTATCTAAGTGGTTTGAAGTGGAACATCCAAGAAGAGATTAGCTTGTGGACCCCCACTACTGTTCAGAGATGTCAACAGCTAGCTCTCAAGGTTGAAGAGAAGAATAGAAAGAAGAGTGACTCTAATATGAAGGGTAGAGGTGGAGGGAGAGACCAAAGAGGACAAAGAGGAGGTTACCAAGGCAGGGGCAGTGAACAAAGAAGCCAAGGTGAAAGTAGATTGACAGAGCACACCAATGAATCCACACCAAGAGGTGGTTATGGTAGAGGTAGAGGTAATTAGAGTGGATCCAATAGGGGAAGATGAGGTAGAATAAAATCCTATTTTTCAAATATGAAGTGCTACAATTGTGGACAGACTGGTCATCCATCATATAGGTGTCCGGATAAGCCTACTGCATCTAATAGTGACAAGAGGGTAGCTTATGTTCAAGAAGACACTTCTAGTGTCAAGGAACCTAATGTTGATCATATAGACTCAGAGATGGGTGAGAATATGATGTTTATAAGGGTATTAATTAGGAAACTAGTGAAGGATGAGCGTAATCAAAGGAGGGCATTATTTAGGATCAGATGTAAGATCCTTGGAAAAGTTTTCAAGGTGATAGTAGACTCTGGATCTACTGATAATATAATATCAGAGGAGGCAGTTACTAAGCTGAAATTAACCAAGATACCCCATGTGAACCCTTACAAGGTGACTTGGCTTAATGAGGGATAGAGTGTGTTAGTAAATGAGAAAACATGGGTAGAGTTCTCTATAGCAAGCTACAAGGATAAATTACTTTGTGACATCCTACCAATGGATGCTTGCCACTTATTGTTAGGAAGACTCTAGAAATATGTTAAAGAGGTAGTGTATCATGGAAAGGAGAACTCCATATCCTTTAAGAAGAATGGAAATAAATTTAAAATATGATCTTTATTGGAGGATGAAGCGCCATAGTCTAAGACTCCTACTGTGTTATTTTGTAGTGGAAAGGAGTTTGTAAAAGACATCAAGGAAGAGGCAAGTGCAGGGTATGCCATTTTGTTAAAGCCCAATGAGGAAGAGAAGACAGTTAAGGAGATAGTACCCAAGGAGATTCAAACTCTACTTGAAAAATATAGTGATATAGTCAGTGATGGGACTCCTTCAACTTTGCCTCCTAAGAGAGTGATTAGTCATCAAATTGACTTCATACCTGGTTCCTCATCACCTAATAAAGCAGCTTATAAGCTAACCCTTGACCAGAATTTATAGGTAGCTAGACAAGTCCAAGAATTATTTGACCAAGGCTTGATTAAAAAGAGTATCAGCCCATGTGCGGTCCCTGTGGTGTTAGCATCAAAGAAAGGTGGAAAATGGAGGCTATGTACTGATTCAAGGGCAATTAACATAATCACAATAAAATACAGGTTTCCAATACCCAGGATAGAAGATCTTATGGATTTTCTTGGAGGGGCAATGTACTTTACCAAGTTGGATTTGAAAAGTGGTTACCATCAAATAAGGGTCAAGGAGGGAGATGAGTGGAAGACAACATTCAAAATAGCTGATGGGTTGTATGACTGGCTTGTGATGCCATTTGGCCTCACCAATGCTCCTAGCACATTCATGAGGCTCATGAATGAAGTGCTTAAGGACTTCATAGGTAAGTTTGTGGTGGTCTATCTTGATGACATATTGATCTATAGTAGAACAAAGGAAGAACACATCAAGCATGTTGAATCAGTGTTGAAGAAGTTGCATGAAGAGAAACTAGCCATTAATTTGGAGAAGTGTGCATTTCTCAAGCAAGAGCTTGTCTACTTGGGATTTATGGTATCCAAGGGATCCTTGAAGATGGAACAAGACAAGGTGTTAGCTATACTGAATTGGCCACCACCTACATCAGCAACTGAGGTAAGGAGTTTCCATGGCCTAGCTCAATTTTAAAGGAAGTTCATTAGGAATTTCAGTGGTATATGTGCACCATTGTTGGAAACTATTAAGGGTGGAAGTAAGGCTAAGTTTAGATGGAACTTAGAAGATAGGAAGTCATTTGAGATGTTGAAAAGGAAAGTAGCTACACAACCTATCCTAACATTTCCTAGGTTTGATAAGTTATTCACTATTGAATGTGATGCAAGTGGCATAGCAGTAGGAGGTGTGTTAAGTCAAGAGGGTAGACTAGTGGCCTTCTTTAGTGAGAAGTTGAATGAAGCTAAGAATAAATACTCTTCTTATGACCTATAATTATATGCTCTAGTGCAGTCATTAAGAAAGTGGAGACACTATCTTTTACCTAAGGAATTGTGGTGTTTACTGACAATCAGGCCCTTAGATACATCAATACATAAGAGAAGTTAAGTAATAGGCATCTAAAATGGATGGAATGTCTCCAAGCCTTTACATTTACCATCAGGCATAAGAAGGGAAAGTTGAATAAAGTTGTTGATGCCCTGAGTAGGAAACTCTTGATAGTCCAAGAAGTTTAGTTGAACAGTATAGGCACAGAGAGTTTTAAGGACCTCTATCAAGCAGATGAAGATTTTGGTGAGGCATATCAAGTGTGCCATGATTTTCAGAACCACTTCCATAGCAAATTTTCTGAGTTCACATTGCAGAATGGACTGCTATTAAGATGAAACCAGTTATGTGTGCCAAGGGGTTGTATGAGAATGAATCTCATACAATAAAATCATAATGGATCTATGAGTGGAAACTTTGGTGTAAACAAGACCTTGGAGTTAGTACAAAGGTTTTATCGTTTGCCTAAGTTGACAAAAGATGTCCCTAAATATGTGGAACGGTGTGTAGTATGCATGAAGGCAAAGGGAGGTAGCAGCAATGTAGGCTTGTATCAACCCTTACCTATCCCAAATAGACCTTGGGAGTGTTTGAGCATGGACTTCATAGTGGGTCTACCAAAGACTAAGCAAGGCTATGATAGTATATATGTACTAGTTGATAGATTTAGCAAGATGGGGCATTTCATTCCATGCAAGACTACTAGTGATGCTAGTCACATAGCTTATCTATTCTTTAAATAAGTTGTAAGGATTCATGGACTACCCTTAAGCATTGTATCTCATAGGGACGTTAAGTTTGTGAGCCATTTTTGGAAAACATTATGGAATAGATTGGGTACAAACTTATCTTTTGGATCAGCATACCATCCTCAGATTGATTATCAAATGGAGGTGGTCAACAAGGTGTTGGGTAACATATTGAGGTGCCTAACCAAAGAATATGGCTAGACATGGGATGTAGTCACACCTCAGGCAGAGTATGCCTATAATGACAGTAGGAACAGGATGACAGGGAGAAGCCCGTTTAAAATAGTTTATGGGATGTATCCTAGGGGAGTTTGTGAGCTTAGAGATATTGGAGGAAGGGAGTACAATATTGGGCATGCTGAGGAATTCACCCACACCATGAAAGAGATCCAAGAGCAGGTCAAGAAAACTATACATGACACTCAACAAAAGTTTAAAGGCAAAGTGGATGAGAAGAGGAAAGATATCCAATTTCTAGTAGGAGACTATGTTATGGTTCATTTGAAAAAGTCAAGAATGTATAAGGGAGTCCCTACTAAGTTACAGATGAAAATAATAGGACCATGCAAATTCCTAGCTAAATATGGGGCTAATGCCTACAAGATAGACTTACCTTCTGATTTGAATATATCTTCTACTTTCGATGTGCATGACCTAGTTCAGTTTAAAGGTCCATTGACTGAGATTAGTCAACATAATCAAGGAGTTCAAAGTGATGTAGACCCTAATTTGGTGTCTACCAAACAATAATTTACAGCTGAGCAAGTTTTGGATTCAAGAGTGCAAAAGACAACTAGACACAAGGTGAATATGGAACACCTTATCAAGTGCAAAGATAGACCTGATTCAGAGGCTTCATGGATTGTAGAATCTAACTTCAAGAAGCTGTGAATTCTTGACTCTTTATTTTCTACAAGAGTGACTTGACTTTCCCTTTGTGGGGGAGTATGGTAAAGGAGCACCTAGGTAAGGCTCTTTGGTGACCTAGGGCTTCTAGAGTTATTTTGTCTTGTAGTGGTTCTAGCCAAACCACTAGTTGAATAATATGACTAAAGGTGTCCTAAGCTGTGTATTTGGTCTTTATAGAATGTCTTTTCATGATTGTTTGGTCTTTTAGGATACAAATGTCAAATTGGACCCTAATTGCCAATGTTGTGGTAATGGTGTGAATCAAGCACATAGGGGTCAAATTTAGAAAGAAAGTGTTTTAGGACCTAAGAGAGGTAGGAATGGTCTACCTAAGTCTATTATGATATGTTCATGGTCTTAGAACAAAGTTTTGAGTGGATTTCCTAATATTGTGGAAAGTTGTCAAAATTGTCAATGTTGTCATTGACAACATTGACAACAATTATGCAAGAAGAGTATTTTCACTCAAATGGTTATTGTAACTATCTAAAACCATTAGATTAGTGATGGGGAAAAGTATAAGAGGCCTTCCTCAACCTATAAGCAAGGTTGGTGAATATTTTGAATGTATAATATTTTCTGTGTGTACATTTTCAGGGCAATTTTAGTGAATTTTCTTGATTGCAGTAGTTAGATGGATTAGATTTTAGTCTGTAGTCACTAATTAATAAAGGGTAGGTTATTTAAAGATTCTATGTGGATTTATTTTGTTAATTTGAATTTTTTGTACTGGTTTAGTTAAATTCTTTGTGTTTTGCCATGTCACTGGTCTGAACCAGGCAGGTTGGACAAATGGAGTCTTAACTCAACTTGCCACCATAGATTTTGTACAGGCTCTTTGCATGGGTGAGGAGACTCCATGTACATTATTTTTACAGAAGGAGGGGCCCAAGAAATTATTTTTTCTATTTTTTCAATGATACCCTAGGCAAGCTTGTTGTGCATGGCTAGGGACTGAGATACATTGCAAATGCTACAAGGAGGGTTGAATGCATTAGTGGCTTCAAGAAAAGCTCATATAGGGAAAGAGTAATGTGTGAAAGACCTCCAGTTCAAAGGAGAAGGTTGGAGGAGTGGTTTGGTGTGTTGAAAGAACAATCTTTTGTTCAGACTATCAATAAGCCCTAAAACCCTCATTTTTAGGCATGATTGTAGGAAGGGTTGTACGGACAAATTAAGGATTGGAGATCTTTAAAATATCAAGGAAATTGATAAAGGGTTTTTGAATCCTAAACCCTTTTGGAGGATTGTGTGGGAAAATTTCAATTTATCTTCAAAAAGGCTAGAAAAAGCCCTAATGGGCTTGTAGCCCTATTTGGGGTGAGAAAGGTGCACTTTGAAGCACTCGATTGTTATATGTTTGTGAATGGTGTATGTAGGGGTTAAAATGGAACCAATGGAGGTCTTGATGACCTATCCTTTCATGGATCTAAGTCCTAAGAGTAATTGATGCAATTGTTGAAGATTGAGACTAGGAAGGACCTAGTTAGTTTGAGTTGTAGAATGGAGCATTCTTGATCAGTGCAATTAGTGTACACTAGGTGAAAGGTTAGGATCTTGTGTGAAGATATCTAAGGAGAGTAGGGTTGGGAATAGAACCCTACTAGGTTAGTAATTTGGCCTAAGGAGACCCAAGATAACAATAGGGTAGAGAGAAAGCCCAGGTGTGTTACATCAGCCAGGATCTAATCCTCTACATTGAAACCCTAGAATGAATTAAAATGAGAGAGAAATGCATAGATTTGAATATGATAAAGAAAGAATACCTAGCCCCCAAGGATAAAGTATTCCTACAAAACTCACAATCCCTAGTTTCTACTCCATGATTGTATCTTTTGAATGCTCGAATGTTGAAAATGGTAGATCAAAGAAGAATGAAGGATGAGAGAACTCTTTCTTGATCCAATGAACGTCCACAATAGATTGTTCAAAAAATGCTTGCATGCATTAAGGCATCATCATATCTTTTCCTCCTATATCATCCTCTTTCATTCTTGCATCATCATCATTTCATTATTATATCATGCCATAATCATGTCATAATATCATCATCTCGCCAAATGAAGGCAAAAGAGAGTGTTTATATAGAGATTTCAAGGTAATCCTCTTAGGGATATGCAAGGGCCCATAATCCAAATTTCACCTTGAATAATGGTCCAATCACAATGACCAAATAAGGAGGAAATGCATTTAATTAAATTTGAATAAAAATCCTTCTACATTCAGATCCTGTGGCCAATTTTATGTTTAGGACCCTAGTATGATCAAAATTTGAAATTGGGAACCAAAAACCGACAGAGGTCAAGGTAAACCTTGAACCTGACCTAGGTCAAGGTTAACCTCAACCTTGACCTAGGTCAGGGTCTACCATGACCATGACTTGAGGTTTCAGGTCGGTCAACATAGAATGGCAGTGAAGTTCCTAGCTAGGTCAGGGACCTAAGATGACATAAAAATAGAACAGAATGTTGGAAATAGGCATGGGGGCCTAGAAGAAATGTGATGAAGGCTAGGAGGAATAATACATAGGTCCTACCTATAAAATAGAGCCATGGAGAAAGAAATCAAGGAGAATCCTCAGGATCCTAACCCTAATTCCAAGTACAGATGCATCATAAATGTAAATCTATCATGTACATGCTCTAAAAGAGGGTGCTAAACCTACCAAAATGGAAGTGCTTCCATTTTAAGACAATAATTTAGCCCCCACTTTATCTTAGATATGACACTGTGTGAATATGAAATGTAAAGTAAGAAAATATCATAAAAATAAAAAAAGGATATAGCCATGTCCTTAATGTAAAAATCCTTTAAGAAACCATTAGTACCCACAACATGCAACACACAAGGTTAATGAAAATAAATAAATCACCTAAGACTTACTAAGATGAGATTGAGAAGTGTATAGAGCCCCTTACACCCCCCTATTTTGGATTTCTACTTCTAAAGGGTGAAATAGGGTACAATATTTTCAACACCTTTTACCCATCTCATACGCAGGATGGAGAGAGATAAGACCATCTTCGTGTGGGGCCGCAACATGCTAGCCCATCTATATCATGATTTATGTTAGTTGGTGAGTATCGGCGAGAGAGTCTCATGGGATTGACACTATTAAAAAAAAATTTATTCGAGTACTTCACATGTACACAACCATAGGGTTATCAGGTGATGGTAGATGCGGGCACACCTAGAGCCTTTTCCTATCCACTGGGAGTTGTCTGGCAATGCAGAGATATCCTTTATTGGAGGGTACGTCTAGACTGTATACTAGACACATATGTGATATACGATACTATCGTATGATAGAGTAGCCAGATACATGACATCAGTTCAGACACTCATAGTAGCACAAGCTGCTAGAGGGTCATCCCAGTCACATAATAATGCTATATTACTATGACAGAGTGATGAGACTGTTTGGTCTTTTACAAGGGTCCCTAGAGCAGTACATCGGTATGCACATCCAATGAGATACTATCAGAGACCCAACACTATATTTTGGCCATCAGTAGAAGATATTATAGAAAATGATACAGATGAGAGGATATAGAGGTAGCCCCTAATGCTGGATCACATAAGATACTGGAGTTTGGAAGGAACCTACCCCATGACTATCCCACAGGTGATCCAGGCCTTTTAGAGAGGACACAGTGAGATAGTGACATACCAAAGGAGGAGGAGGAAGATCATAGAGTGAGGAGGATACCACCTCAAAGGGAGATCCCATGGAGGAGAGAATAGAGGAGAGAGAAGATAGGATGCCCCCGATGGGTAGTACAGATGCATATGAGCATGTGGTTGATGCAACACCATTGAGATCATGAAAACCTCCACACACCCATATAGAAACACCACCTCTGAGACCTCGACATAGAGAGCGTGAAGAGATTAGTCACTCCACTCCCCCAACATCTAGAGTTAGACCCTTTAGTGATACCTAGGAGAGAGGTCTAGGTAGAAAATATATATTTTATTGAAATATTTAACTTAATTTTTGAAGAAAAAGTACTAACAGATAAATGTATTTTAATTCTGAAGCTAGCGTAGTGGAGTGGAGTGTTAGAGTAATAGTCTATTGGGTTACTAAATTAAATCATTATGATCTAATTAGTAACTTACCTATTCACTCTAGTTTGCTTCAGCTAACCTTAGGCAGTTTCTATTTCTTTTTAGTTTCCCTTTTAGGGTTTCGGTATCCTTTATAAGGATTCATCGCTTTGTATTTCTTAAGGAGATTGTATTTCATTTTCATTGTTGAATATTGAAGATTATTTCTGTCAACATATTTTTGCAGTCTCTGGCCTATTGGCCACCATAGCTGATTCCCTTCTGTCTTCTGTCTTCATTCTTGTAGCAGTCTTTGCATGCAGGTGTTCTTGGGAAGATTTGTAGTTCAGCAAATCTAACATGGTATCAGAGCTCTCATGTTGTTCGTTGTTCGAGTTTCATTGAAGCATGCCAGAAGTAGAAGGTTTCCAAGGGTTTCAAAGGTTTTTTATGTATTTTTTGTTTTGGATTTTGTTTCTGGTCACTTTGAGCTCAAACGGACATCTCCATTGAGCTCAGAGCGCCCAAAAACCTTAGAATACATATAAAACTTGTCCATTTTGGACATCTGGACTCTGGAAGCAAAAATTGTTTGGTTTTTGTGCCGCACGGCACAAAAACCGAGGTCAAATTTCAAAAAATTAAAAAAAAAATGCTTTTTATGTGGTTTTTCACATTTTTTAAAAGTGCAGCCGGTGGAATTTCTCAGCACCGCCCGCGCTCCGCCCCGCGGGCACCGCGCCACCCATGGTCCGCTAGGGCGCCACCACCCGCTGCCGCCCTACAGTGGCTCTGCGGCCCCCGCCGGACCCGCGGCCCCTCCGCCTCTGCGGCTCAGCCGCCTCCCAGCCCCGCGGCCTCAGCGGCCCTCCTCGGCGCTCGCACCCGAGACCGCCGCCCGCCACCGCTCCCCGGTGGTGGGATTTTTCGCAGCCCCCGCAGGCCTATTCACATGCGGGGAGGTCTTATTAGTGATCGGGAGCTCCGGTCTAGCCCCTGCGTGGGCCATACGACCGGGGGCTCTTTTTTTAGCCCCTGGGGCTCTTTTTTGCCTTTTTTTGGCTTTTTGGAGGTACCTGGGCCTTTTTTTCTCTATCTTGAGCAGACGGGGGTCTTTTTCTGACTTCCATATACCGTCAAAAAGCTCTTTCTGAGCACTTTTCGATGGTGGAGATTAGGATTTTTGGTTCCACTGTTTCAACAATATTTTTTTTTATTGAAGTCTGATGTCTTTTTTTGCCTTCTAGGAGTCATATCTGGCTCATCTGGACTCCTTTTTTGGCAAACAAGATATCGTCAGAAAGCTGGTTCTATGTGCTATTCAGTGGTAGAGGTTATTTTTCTATATTCTGCTCTGGGTTTTCACTCCTCCGCGTTTGGCAGTTTATGCCCTCTGGTGGTGTGCTTGGTTCTACAGGTCCTGGGATCTCTTCTTCTGAGTTCATAGCTCACTCTTCTTTCTGAATTCTAAGATTGCATGCTCTTTTTGATACATTTTGTTCTATAAATGCACTGAGATAAAGTGCCTTCTTCTGCATTCTTGGATCTTGTACACCTGGTTCAGTTTTAGTACTCGCACTCTGTTATAAAGTGCCATGGGGGGTTATGATGTTTATGCCACTTTAGGCGCATCCACCTTTGTCAAGTGAGCGTACCTTCCATGATATTAGCCCATGTAGTGTGTCTGTGACAACGCCCTTTATCCTGTGTGTGTGCTTCTGTTGCACTGTTGGTGTTCCTAGTTCTTCTTCTGCAGCTGTTTCTGGTACTACATTTCAGTGTTCCTGTCACCTCTCCCAGCTCAGCATTATGGGGGGGTTCACCTGTTGGTTCTATTGCTTCCTGGTTTGATTGATCAGCTCTTCAGACATTTGTCTTCTCTACCTGGTCATGCACTTCAGTGGGGGTTCCAGCAGTATCTTCTGATAGAGTTTTCAGACATGCTTCGGAGATGCTTCTTGCTCATTCTTGTTCCTCTCTCTGGGACACCTTTTTCTCTAGATTGAAGGTTTTCTTCATCTAGTTTGCTTTATGTTTTGGGTACCTGATCAGGCCTTGTTGCTGGGACCCATCTTTCCTGCTTTCTGCAGTATTTTCCTAGGTTTTGCTTCTCCCTAAGCTTATCTTAAGGGGGGTGTTAGAGTAATAGTCTATCAGGTTACTAAATTAAATCATTATGATCTAATTAGTAACTTACCTATTCACTCTAGTTTGCTTCAGCTAACCTTAGGCAGTTTCTATTTCTTTTTAGTTTCTCTTTTAGGGTTTCGGTATCCTTTATAAGGATTCACCGCTTTATATTTCTTAAGGAGATTGTATTTCATTTTCATTGTTGAATATAGAAGATTATTTCTGTCAACATGTTTTTGTAGTCTCTGGCCTATTGGCCGCCATAGCTGATTCCCTTCTGTCTTCTGTCTTCATTCTTGTAGGAGTCTTTGCATGCAGGTGTTCTTGGGAAGATTTGTAGTTCAGCAAATCTAACATGGAGGAGCTTCATTTCCAAGGTCTTGAAGGATACATGTCTGTTCTACCAACTACCAGCCATCAAGAAAGAGTTCCCCATTGGTCACAAAGATCCTGACAGGCATGCTGACATCGTTGCTTATGTCTAGCAAGAGCTGAGGTTATCTAGAGAGAGAGAGAGAGGACAGGTTTATAGATTACCTATGGAGACCACAGGAGTGTTTTCATGATCTCAGCATGTCAAGGAGCCACTCGCGAACTACCGTACAAAGATCTACATATTCACATAATAGATCAAAGAGATCTGGGAGCCATCAACCATTAGAGCATAGAGATAGAAAGAGTGATAGATAGGCCATTGTGCCACATATGTATCAAACTATTAAAAAACTAACAAAATTATATATGGATGAAAAAATCTCTTTAATAGTTATTTTTGTGTTTGATTACTATATTTTCACCAATAACATAAAACTTAATAGAAAGAAAGAACGTGTATAAATTGATTCAAATGTAATCCGTTAAAATTACATAACTTATAGAATAAACATAATTATTTTATAAGGAATACGTAAATACACAAGAAAAGAATGATGTACTAAGGATAATAACATATTAGATGCATAATATTGATATGTTTCTTAAGAGGCACACCATCCATATAAGAAATTTTGTAAGCACCTAAATCAAAGTCTTAAATTACAACAAAAGGTCCAAGCCAATTAGGGCCAAACTTTCCTTTTTCACCAGGTAAAGCATTCACATTTCTTTGATTCTCATATAGCACTAAGTCATCCATTGAAAATGATTGTTCAATTTCCTTAATATTATGTTGCTTTTGAAGTGATTTGTGATAAGCTTTTATATGTTCCAAAGCATTTATTCCTTGTTCATCCAACATTTCTAATTCTTGTAATCATCTTTCTTGAAATGTATCTTTGTCAATTATCCGATGAAATGAAACACATAAAGAATGTATTTCCAATTCCAAAGGCATAATAGGATTAGTACCATAGACAAGATTATATGGAGAAGTACCCATGGTAGTACGAAAACTAGTCCTATAAGCCCATAAAGAATAGGTAAGTTGGCTATGCCAATCTTTCGCATGCTTATTAACTATTTTCTTTAGAATTTGTTCAATGACCTTATTTGATGCTTCATCTTGACCATTAGATCCAGGATAATAGGGAGTTGAAAATCTAAGTTGAATTTGATATTTCTCCACGAATTTTGTGACTTCTTTTATCTTGAAAGAAGTACCATTATCCAAAACTATCGTTGAAGGAATACCAAATCATGTTATAATATTATTAAGATTGAAATCACAAATAACATCTGCAGTAGTTGAACAGAGAGAGATAGATTCTATCCACTTCATAAAGTAATATGTAGCTATCAGGATGTACATATGTCCTTCAGAAGAAGGTGATGAGATTTTTCCAATAAGATAAAAACCCCAAATACTAAAAGGCCATGGAGCCACTTTATTACGAAGTGCACGAGTAAGAGCATGAATCAAATTACCATGTTTTTGACATTAAGAAGACTTCATAAAAAAATGAAAGAATCTTGGTCCATTGTTTTCCAATAATATCCCTTTCTAAGAATTTTATTGAGTAAATATTTTCCACCAAAATGTCCCACACAAGAACTAGAATGAGCTTCTACCAAAGCTATTGGAATTTTGGTTCTACCAAGACATCTTAATAGAAAACCATCATAAGAGTGTTTGTAAAGCATATCTCCTAAAATGATATAACATGTTGCAAGATTCCTAATATGATTACACATTTTCCTTATTTCCAATTCAGGAAAAGTACCATCTTTCAAAAAATGAAAGATATGATAATACCATTCATCCAAATGCAAATTCAAACAATCAGAGGTAACATCATTGGAAATTGCAGGGTTTTTAAGAGTATGTATAGTAAATTTAAAGTCTTCAACATTATTCTTAAGACAAACCAAAGAAGTTTCACTTTCCATGGCGTCCGCATGTCGATTATCTTTCCTAGGTAAAGTTTGAATTGTATAAGAAGAGAATTGTGAAAGAATATACAGAGCCAAGTCTCTATATTGTGTAAGTTTATCATTCTTAGTCTGCTAACCTCCTTTAATTTTCTCCATAATCAATTGTGAATATACATAAATTTTCAAGTTTTAAATGTTGAGGGATGAAGCTTCTTGTAAGCCAGCTATAAGAGCTTCATACTCTGTGATATTGTTAGTAGAAGGAAAAGTCAATTTATATGATATAGGTACCATTTTTTTTCTAGGAGGGATCAAGATAATGCCAACACCAAAAACTTTCTTACATCTAGATCTGTCAAAATATTATTCCCAAACATCATCATGTTTAATAGCTAGAATGTTTTCATTGGGGAATTCTATTGAAGTAAAGCATGTACCGGAATGAGGAAAAGGAGCTTTGGCCAAATAATCTATTAAATCTTGTCCTTTAATAAAATTTTGGGAAATGAAATTTAGATCAAATTTTGTAAGTAACATTACCCACTTTGCAAGATGGTTAGAGAGATCATTCTTTGAGAAAAGATGTTTCAAAGGATAAAATTTAACAATCACATTGACTTCAACATTTAATAGATAATGCCAGAGTTTCTGACAAGCATAAACTAAATCTAAGCATTGTTTTTCCAAGTCTTTATATCTTCTTTCATAATCAAGTAAACTCTTACTAATGTAGTACAAAGGTCTTTCCTTACCTTCACTATCATTCTGAGCCAACAACGCACTCACCACATTCGGAGTGTCTAAAGTATATAGATAAAAGGGTTTATCAAATTGAGAAGGTTGGAAAATAGGAGGATTGGCGAGATACTCCTTAAATTGCTCAAAGGATTGTTTACATTCCTCATTCCAAGAGAAAGTGGTATCCTTTCTAAGAAAGGAAGTAAAAGTAACAGTTTTATCAACTAAGTTGGAAACACAATGACGAACGACTTTAATTTTTCCTTGTAAACTTCATAACTGAGAAATGTTCTTAGGAGGAGACATATTAACAATAGCATCAATATTTTCAGTATCAACCTCTATGCCTCTCTTAGATATTATAAACCCCAATAATTTACCGAAATCAACTCCAAAGGCACATTTCTTACGATTCAATCTCATATTGTAACTTCTAATCCTTTCAAATATTTTTCATAAAATGCTAACATGATCTCCTCTTTGTATAGATTTTGCCAAGATATCATCCATATAATTCTCAAGAATCTTATGAATATAATCATGAAAAATCAAAATCATGGCTCGCTTATAATTTGATCCCTTATTTCTTAAGCCAAAAGGCATCATGAGCCAACAAAATATTCCCCAAGGTGTTATAAATGTGGTCTTAAGTTGTTCTTCGGGAGGAATAAAGAATTGATTATAGCCCAAAAATCCATCCATAAAAGATAATAGAGCATGAACCATTGTTGAATCCACAATCATATCAATATTAGGTAATGGGAAATCATCTTTTAAGGATGTCTTATTTTAATCTCGAAAGTCAGTACACATTCTTATCTTATTTTCTCCTTTTGAAACAGCCACAATGTTTGAAATCCACTATAAGTAATCAATATAGAGGACGAATCCAGCACCCAATAATTTTTCAATTTCAGCTTTAACTAATAAGGCAATTTATGGATTTATCTTTAGGATTTTCTGCGTCAGATGTTTAGCATTTGGTTTGAGAACAATATTGTGATTAACAATATTAGGATCTATACCCAGCATATCAGAATATGTCCAAGAAAACATATATTTATACTCAAGTGAAAGGGAAACCAACTTATCCCGTTCATCCTGATTCAAACATTTCCCAATTTTTATCATTTTCTCAAAGTCATTTTCATCCACTTGAAACTCAATAGTCTTAGTTATTAGCAAATTAATTTGTATCAGAGAACCCATTGGTAAAGGAGAAATATCTTGTTGATCATGTTCTCCAAAATAAGCTTATGTGTTTAGACAATAGGGCTTCCTTCTTTTGTGATGAAACATAGGTAGATCCCCATAAGCTCCTAATAAATTTTCTAAGGATTCATCTTCAAGAAAAACATCCAAGATAGGTTTTTGATCCATGTCAAGGAGGAGCGGGTTAACCAAATTAAAATGTCCACCACTGATATGATTAATATTGAGAGGAAAAGCCAATGGTTATTTGTAATGATTGATCCCCAATCCATATGTATAGTCATAAATTTTGTTGTCCCAAGGTACTTGTATACCTTGTTCATAATTACTAGATCATTTCCCAATAAATCCTAATTTCTTGAGCAGATGATAACCAAAACCATATCTATCAGCCATATAAGATTGAGTTAAAGGAGTCACATATGTCACAATGCCATAGCAATCAATTTTTATTGTTTCAATTGTTTCATCCATTGATGAAGAAAAATAATTACTTTTTATTTCCACAGAAAGTGGGGAAGGAGTAAAAACTTGTTTTTTAAACCCACTTTGTTGTTTCATGAATTCCAAATCAGAAACTTTCTATTCTCCAATAAAAGAAGGATTAAAGTCCAACATTACCCAATCATCCCCAGTCAAAGAAGAAGATGGAGATTCAATTTGTTTAATCTTAGGTGGCCTTTTAGGTTCTTTACTTGGTTGGAGAGGTTTGGAAACTTTAGCATATTCCTTATTTAAGAAAAGATTCGGCGCATCATCCGCATGTAGCGTATACATCATTTTTTTTATAAATGAACCTAACCTTGAGATGAAGAGTAGAAGGAACTACATGTGCATAGTATATAACCAAGTTATACCTAAAAGAAGGTTATAATTGAGAGGTCCACGCGTAACATGAATAGGTGTATTGAGAATAACCAGACCAAATTTAACAGGTAGCGTAATAATTCACAAAGTTCTCTTTGGAATATTATAAAATCCAATAGGGACATTATTAGGTTGAATAGTTGTAATATCTACCTTAATTTCCTTAATAATATCTATGCTACAAACATTAAGCCCAGATCCATTGTCAATTAATGTTCTCCGAATGATACTCTGATTAATAGAAATAGCAACCATAAGAGCATCATATTGATTATGCACCTCAACAGAAGGTAAATCATCATCGGTAAACACAATAGGAGGTACAGAAGGCATACTGTACATGTATTCCAAAAAGGAATTAATATTCTCTTGGTTAGGATACGAAGTAGGAAGGGTAGATAAAGCCTTTTGTAATGCCTCATGATATGTCAGAGAAGTTTGAAGAAATTCCCATAAAGATATCTTTGCAAAAGTAGAACGTAATTGTTCAACTAATTCATACTCCTTAAAGGAAGTTGGAAACTTAGGTGCTTGAGGAAGCATAGGTTGAGAAGGAGGTAAACAAGCTGGAACAGTAGGCTGAGAATTATTCCGTGTGTGATAAGCATGTGAAATATAATTCATGATGTCAAAGAAATCCAAATGATCTCTAGGTTTACCCTTAATTGTAATTTGAGGACATCCTTTTCCCATGAACAAAGGTTTAGGATATAACATTCTAGGTGCATCAATGTTGCAAATAGTGCAACATGAAGGTAACAGTGCACACACCCTATGGTAAAGGTTAATTGAAGAGGTTTTGGAGGAAGATGAAATCGGAATAGGATCAATGGAGATCATATTCAAACAATTGTCATCCTAACTACCATGTAACTCATTAGGGGATCTATCATCTTCTACAATAAAAGACTCATCAAAGTATTAAAAAAAAATCATACATGTTGAACACAATGTAACACTACAAGCATGAAAAATGTAAATGTTTTTTGTATTTTTAAAGAAATATGTGATTTTTGTTTTTGAAATATAAATGTAGGAGCATAAAAGAAATCTACTTTTTGTAGACACCCTAAAATGGACAGGCTTGCGACTTTACATTAAAAACACTAATTTTCATCTATTAATTAATGTTTTTTTTAATCATTAATTAATCATCTATTCTCCTCTAAATTCATTCCCCAAATCATCTAATCAAATTCCCAAAATAAATTAAATAATTAATTTTATTTAATTAATTAAGCTTTAATTGATTAATTACCATTAATTAATTAATTAAACTCAATTTCCTATAGTTTAAATCTAAATATTTAAACTTACTAATTAAATTCTTCCAATTAAATTAATTTAATTTCATCAAATAAAGCAATTCTTAATCAAAAAGAATTTAATTATCTCACATGTTGAAAATAATAATTAAATAAATGAATTAAATATTCATTTATCTTCAAAGAGATAACTCCAATCAGATCACATGGGTTACTCCACCCATCTCTCCAATTCACATGGGTAACTTCACCCTCTTCAGTTCAAAAAGGTAACTCATAATTAGCTCTTCAGTCAACCAAACTCTATCTCCTCTTTACCAAATGAAGAGGTGGAGTTTACTGAGGACCTCTCTAGTTCCTTTTGTTCTCAACTGTTCATCTCCCTATCTCTGGGATTGATCTCAACCGTTCATATCATCAACAATTCCTATATAATAAACCCTTCATAACCATTTGAAGGATCTAGGATTTCAAGCTCTCGTGCGCCATTACTTTGTCAGTTTGGTTCTAGCATTCAAACCATATTGCGATCACACACCCATTTCAATTAGCAAAATTCTCGACACTTCTCATTCATAGATGTTTCCCCGCCAATACTGAGCATCAAGAATAGCATTTTGGAAGGAGTAGAGAGAAACAATAGAAGCTTCAAGCATCATGGGGTTTGCATTTATTTGTTTTCCTTTCTCTTTCTTGTACATTTTATTGATTACATTTCATTGTTATTAATTTTAGTAGCATTGTGTACTTGGTTTATATCATTTGTGAAACCTTTGCTACTGACCCTTGCCTTTGGAAAGCTGGGGAATGCACGAATCATGAGAAGAGAGGCGTACACTTTTATATGCATTAGGATCTAACTTAAAATGCAAATCTAACACCAAAAAGAAAGAGTTGTCTATCGTGGGTTCACCAAAATGTAATATGGTAAAATATGGAGATCTTTAGATAGGGTTTTGGATAGTGGAGATTTGCACATAAAAGATACCCTATATCTCTATTAACCACTTACATTTAATTGTAACAATAAGCAATGTAAATCTAGAAACATTTGCAAAGAATGATGGAATAAAATACATACCTCATAATATAGAAAATCTGGAAAAGCCTATTTTCTGGTGTCCATATCAAGTTTATTGAAATTCTGCAATCGGATCTAGAATAGAAACAGAGAGACGGAGAAAACCCAGAAATATTTTATTCATGTTGGGTTCACCAAAATGTAATATAGTAAAATATGGATATCTTTAGATAGGGTTTTGGACAATGGAGATTTGCACATAAAAGATACCCTATATCTCTATTAACCACTTACATTTAATTGTAATAATAAGGACTATAAATCAGGAGATGTTTGCAAAGAATGATGGAATAAAATACATACCTTATAATATAGCAGATCTGAAATAGCCTATTTTCTGGTGTCCGTATGAAGTTTATGGAAATTCTACAACCGGATCTAGAACAGAAACACATGTAGATGGAGAAGACCCAGAAATATTTTTCTTTTTTCAGCAATGTCAACCTTGACCCAAATACAGGGTCGCAATTGCACCCCTTTATGTCAATGTTGACATGCACTGCTCCAACATAAATTTTGTTCATGGATACCAAAATTTTGTCGAAAAGGGTATCCAAATCTGCTTTGCAACTTCCAAAACAGTGATTGTAGATATCTTCAAATGGTGTTTTGGGGTGGCTATATAGAGTTTTTCCTTAGTCAAACCCCCATTTTGGTGGTTTCCACCTCCACAAATAGCCAGATGTAATAGAATATGTGTGTGTTGCTCTTAGGAAGATCTTTGAATGTGTAATGCCAAGATCTAATCCTCTAGATTGAAACCCTAGCGTGAATTGAAATTAGAGAGCAATGCATAGATTTTAATATGATAAAGAAAGCATACCAAGCCCCCAAGGCTAAAGTACTCCTACAAAAATCACAATCCATAGTTGCTACCCCTTGATTGTATCTTTTCAATGCTTGAATGTTGAAAATGCTAGATCAAAGAAGAAGGATGGATGGGAGAAATCTTTCTTACTCCAATGAATGTCCACAATAGCTTGTTCACAAAATTATTGCATGCATTAAGGCATCATCCTATCTTTCCCTCCTATACCATCATCTTTCATTCTTGTATCATCATCATGTCATTATTGTATCATGTCATAATATCATCATCTCCCAAAATGAAGGCAAAAGAGAGTGTTTATATAGAGATTTCAAGGTAAGCCTCCTAGGGAAATGCAAGGGCCCACGATAAAAATTTCACCTTAAATCATGGTCCAATCACAGTGACCAACTAAGAAAGAAATGAATTTAATTAAATTTGAATGAAAAGCCTTCCGCATTAAGATTCAGTGGCCAATTTTAAATCCCTACTATGATCCAAATTTGAAAGCAGGAACCAAAACCTGACAGAGGTCAAGGTTGAACTCAACCCTGACCAAGGTTAGGGTTGACCTTGACCCTAACCTGATGTTTCAATCTGGTCAACATAGAATGTGAGTGAAGCTCCCAGGTCGGTCAGGGACCTTGGATGATGGGAAAACATAATAGAATGTTGGAAATAGGCATATGGGCCTAAAAGAGATGTGATGAAGGCTAGGAGGACCAATACATAGGTCCTACCTAGAAAATAAAGCCACAAAGAAGGAAACCAAGGAGAATCCTGAGGATCCTAACCCTAATTCCAAGTGCAGATGCATTCTAAATGAAAATATTGTTGGAAACAATTGTTTAATTGTGTATTGTCCTTGATGTTACACAAATGTCATATCAGTCATTAGACAGAGTCTACCGAGCTCAGAATGTTCAGCAAGGCAGCTAACCAAGTCTACCGAGCTCAGACGGTAAGAGAAGCTATTTACAGAGTCTACCAAGTGCTCCAGAATACTATACCGAGAAGTTAGTTACTACCGAGCTCTCTCGGTCGACAAAAGAAATTCAGTCTCTACCGAGTTCACTCGGTTACCAAAGGATTTTCGCAAAATCTGCAGTGTTCACCGAGCATCAGTTGGTCAACACTGGGATATCATTTCTGGACTAACCAAGTCGGCCCACGAAGGACTTTATTTTTGAAATGTTTATGCAGCCGACTAATGTAATATTTATTAATTGAAACTTGTAATTGGGCCGACTTGATAACTTGAAGGGTATATATGAAAGATCAAGTTGCGAATTCAAGTAGAAAGTGGAGAAGTGTGAAAATGTGAAGAAGAAGAAAGAATGTGCGAATTCTGATGAAGGATTAGAGATATCCTTGAGGTGCTGCAAAGATATATTTGATCAGTAAGGATCTATTGGAGCAGAACAGAGATCTGTATCAGCAAGATAAGTTGCATTTAATTCAG
>MU227539.1:462470-490306 GCA_018584345.1 Thuja plicata | reverse complement strand
ATGATAAGTTAATCTACCGAGTAACAGCAGTATATATTAAAGACATCTAAGGGACTTGTGGATTTATTTTTGTGGTAACTGATTCACCCCTCCCCTCTCAGTTACTCCATCTATATTTCCAACAAATATATCATGTAAATGCACTAAAAGAGGGTGCTAAACCTACCAAAATGGAAGTGCACATATATATATTAACATATTGGAGCTATTTTAGAAATTTCATTTTATCTTTTGTGGCCTTAATTATAATTCGTTAATATTTATATGAATTCAGGTAAGATATTACAAAGGAATGTGGAATGTTGGTCATCATTTTCGCATCAAAAAAGTTGATGAAAATAAACAAACTTATGATTGTGGAGTTTCAACATCATTTGAGGTGGATTTTTTTTCACATCCAAATGATAGATAACCAATCACAAGCACACTTATCTATTATAGAGTGTTGGAGGATATCGTAGAGCTTGATTTTATATCTTTCAACAAAGTTAATTTTTGTGTTGAATGGTACAAGCTTATCAAAGTGGGTGAGGAAAAAACTATCTTGCTACACAACAATGGATTCCATGTGATCAATACATCTAGGTTTGAAGCCACTCCTGAACCTTATTTGTTTCCAAATCAATGTGACCAGATATTTCTAATTCTAAATTTAGAACAACCTGATTGGTCATCAGTGATTGATAATGATCCAAGAGGACGAAGAGTAAAATTTGTTGAAGAAGTAGAGGACTATGATTTACTTGAAGATGTAGAAGTCACAGTCGAAGACATAGATTTCCAAGGTGGTGATGATGAAAATTTTATTGTCAATGATGCATATGACCAAGATGAAGATCATGATGAGTTTAATGAAGTGTCTAAAGGACATGAGCAACCACATGGGAATCAAGTCCATGAAGATGACAACTTTATTCATTTCCATTTACCTATAGTTTAAGGTGATGAAGACCATGAAAATGATAGTATTAATTTATTTATGGATTTAGGGAACATTAATGATGGGGTATTTATGTCATTCGATAAGGAAATTTCATGCGAGGATGACATTGTTTGATCACCATATTCACTTTAAGATGGTTGTTAGGATTTATTGCAATATTATTAAATATTAATGAGTACTGAGTTATTATTACACAAAATGTAATAAAAATTCAGTAATTTGAATATTTTTTTATTGGATGTTTGTAATGTCAATGCATATAAATTGATATTTTTTCAATTGGATAAGTTTTTGTTTCATTTATTTATTTATTTTCCTTCTTTAAGCTTTTATTTAAAAGAAAATTTTCTATTTGGGGGAGGCACATGATCTACAACACCCCTATTCCTTAATTGAAATTTTGAGAAAATTTACACAACCAAAACCTAGGAACCTTATGTAATCAACACCTCCTCAATAGAAACATAATACCATAAACTTTATAAAAAATTGCATGTTGAGTATTGTTTATGTTTTTCAATGTGCTAAAGTATAATGAAACATGTGTATGTTATTGTTTATGTGGCAGCGAATTTGAATTGTGTTACTAATATTGCTTGAATATGTTCTCTAATAAATATTTTCTAATTTTCTTTGAACACTATTTACTTTTTTAAGAATGTGGCCATGAGTACTATCAATTCTGCTATGGGGGATCCATTGATCTTAAATGCTTGAGTTGAAATGTTAAAAAATGGACAAGGAAAATAGATAATTATGATGGTGCAAGAGGTAATCTAGAAAATGATCTTTTATAACTTTAATTGTCTTATGTTGTCTATTATATAATTTTAATTTTTTTCTGTGGAATGCAGGCAATCTCCAAAGTCATTATGGATCCTATTACACTCATTAGTACATCAATCATTATGCCAGTGATAAAGTTTGATCAAGATTATTGTGAATTTAATAACCTTATTTTAGTTTATGTATTTGTTAATATTTTTGTTTTCTCTAAACAAGGAATTTACAAAGAAGGTTCTCTTCCATTGTCTTGTCTATGTCCAGATTGATTAGGTTTCCTGTATTCTTCTTTCTTGTGCCCATATCCATTACAATTAAAACAATAACCAGAAAAGGTCTTAAAATGGGCATTACCTCTGCAATCTCTTATCATGTCTCCAAACTTGTTACAACCAAAGAATCTACCATTGATGGGTCTGATCTTCTCTCTATGTTCTTCAATAATAGGTTTTTCACCATCAATATTTGCATCAGATTTCTCTTCTTGTTTCTTTAAACATTCAGCTTCATTGAATCCAACACCAGTCATATCACCTTTAGGCTTCTACTATCTCTTTGTTCATCAATCAAATAACTACTAGTGTGAATTTTTTCAATGTGTTTCTTTGCCTCAACAAGTTCACCTTTTATGATCTGATTGTATTTCTCCAGTTCTAGATACTTGTTCTTGTAGTTGTCAGCCTCATTCTTCATGTGTTTCATCAAAACATTTTCACTATTAAAATCATCTTTAATCTTCTCCTTAGAATCCTTTTGTAATTGAATCTATTTAGTCATGGCTTCATTTTCAATCTTCAAGGTTTCATTTTCTTCTTCAAGTTTCTTCATTTGATCTAAATTGTCTTTGTAAGAATCTTCTTTTATCTGAACTACAAGATCTTGTCTCTGACTTATGGAAAGTTCAAGATGGTCTCTAAGTTTCTTTATAAATTTCTTAGCTCTTCACATGTTGAATCTTAATTCTCCATTCTCTTCTTTTTCTTTATCAAGGTCTTCAAGTGTAGCATCAAAGTTTTCTTTCAAACTATCTAAATTCATTCTGATCTCCCTTAAGCTGTTAGACTTTCTCTCCAAGGGCCAAAAGATCTGATACCAATTGTTAGGATTAGGTAATACTGAGAGGGGAGTGAATCAGTATTATACACTTAATAAAAAATTTCAACCAATTATAAATAATCCATAAGCTTGCATAAATGAAAAAAACATTAAAAAATAACACTATACTCATAAAACCATTATTTCTTGTCGAGGAAACCCTGGCCAAGGGAAAACGCTGGTGGGGATGGTACCCACAAGAATGCACTAAAGTATATAGTGTCCCTGTTAGGATACTTAGCCCTGTTAGGAGCTGAATATTACATATTACAATTCCTTTTTAGAGGAACATAAACCCTGTTAAAGGTATACAACACACTATTAGGGGCCAACTGAGCATATAACTCTTACGATATAGTTGTGTTACAAAATGTTCTTAGTAATGAATAAAACAAGCATCTATAATGCTTAGATAGTTACACTCATAGTTCTTCAATTATCTCTCTTATCCTATGCTCTTCCATTTTCATATCATATCCAAAACATAGTTTTCCAACTCTCTCTTTTCTCAACAAAATTTTTTTACATATATATCTTTCTTCTTTACCAAGTCGGCTCTCAATTACAAATATTGCATAGTCGGCTCTCAATACAAAATACATTTAATAGAGAAAATATAAAATTCATAGTCAAAGCTCTTACATAATCAAAATATAGGCTATCAAAAATCATAATCCAACTCTGATTTCCAGGAGTCCACGTCATACTCCATGAATCATTGCTTATGTCTAGCTGCTCTATATCACTATTCTGTTGTTGTCTGTCTATCTTCAGATCTCTCCAACTTACTGTAAGTTCAACAAAAAAATTTGATCTTAGGTGGAGGTCACACATACCCCATAATATCTTCTTATAATCTCAATTTTCATAACTCATAGATCTCGATCTTCCATACTCAAAATACCTTTGTATTTCTTCTTCTGTACTTAGCCAATTTCAGGGTCAAGAAAACTTAACTTTAAATGAATCGATCAACATGCCAAATTTGTTGCCATAAATGACAACCAAAAAGTGGATCACATCATACAAAATTGATCACTTTCCAATAGAAGGAACTATATGAGATAGATTGGATTGTCAAACAGTGAAATACTTTTCAAATATGCATTCATTATGAAGCTCTAATAGTATTACATGGACCATTTGGACACGAGAGTTGGCTTGTTTTTGCCCAATGTTTTTTCATTATTATTGGGATCATTATGAGTCAAGTGATTTGGTGGATACATGGGTTCCATAGTATCTAAGTCTTTTACCTTTGACGTGTATGACAAAGACATTTATAGAGAATTTGCTTATAGCTAGAATGATGGCAATGTTACTCTGTGTCATAAGACCTTTAAGGTTAATGATAAGCTTATTTATGAAATTACGGGTATGAGTATGTCTAGTTTAAAATATTAGAGAGGTTGTATTATGGCCTAGAATTTTTCTAGGCATTTCCCCAAAAACTTGAGGAAAAATCCCTCCTTGTCAAGCAGAGTGGCGAATTTTATCTGTGTGGCCATATGAAACTGATCTGGAGTAAAATTGCTAAGACTCTTATGCAATATTTCACTCTTGAAGGCCGATTCACTAGGTTTACCTAAGGAAAAATTCCTCCTTGTCAAGCAGAGTGGGGAATTTTATCTGTGTGGCCATATGAAACTGATCTGGAGTAAAATTGCTAAGACTCTTATGCAATATTTCACTCTTGAAGGCTGATTCACTAGGTTTTATAATTTTCATTTTATGATGATCAACCATTTTAGGTATAAAAGGAAGATTTCTTTTCCTTTTGTGATGATGGAGTCCTTAGGATCAAATATTATGGATAACAAGAAAAGCCCTGATAAGCCTATCTTACATGGCAGGCTTATTATGATCATCTATGATTGTGCTAAGTTTAAATTTTAGGTTTCTTCCCTGGTGAGTGTGAAGGGAAAAGATAGCAAGGGGAAAAGAACTCTCACGGTTGAGGCTGCCTCCACCAAGAAAAATCATAAGAGAAGTTCAAAAAATGATAAAATTGAGGTGGCCAAGTTCCTCACAGAGGAGGTTGGTATGGAAACTAAAGATGACATGGAAGTGCATGAGGAGGAGAAAGATATCCGTGACTCCTCACGCCAAGAAGAAGTGGAACAAAAAACTGGGGAAGAAGATGGAGAGGCTACTTCAAACATGGAGAGTCATAATGGTGAAAATTATAATCCTACGGATATGAACACTGAAGACCTGGAAGATGACTTGGTGTTAGAGATGAAGGGTTCATGGAGAATTCTACAGAGAACAAAAGCCATATTAACCCATTCCCTAACATGAATTATATTTCTACTACTCCCAATACGGAGGTCAATATCACTATTTTGACTCAGCCTGAGTCAGGCAACATAACTCAGAACATTTATGGTTCTCCTGTTCTAGTGGACTACGAAGCCTCTAAGTCTAGGGGTAAATGTGATAAAGTAGGATAAAAAAGAATAGAGATGAAGTATCAAATAGATGGTGATAAGGACAAACCTGAGAAAATTCAAGAAGAGAAGAGCAAGGATGTGTGTAGGTTTATGCAGGCTGCCAAAGATCATGCAGATACTAACATGCAAATGAGCATTTGGGTGTATGAAGAAGTTAAAGACTTCAATACCAAGAAGGCAGAGTTGGAGAACATAATGGGTAAATTTGCGTTGCTAATGGCTAGGGAAAATAATATAGATGGCCAAGATGATTGTGTTGGAGGGGTTGATGGAAAAAATGGAACTTAAAATTAATGTTTTGGTCAGCTTCCATCTATAGACTACTTCCAGTCGTATCCAAAGTATTGAGGAGACCCTTAGTAGGAGCATAAAGTAGAACTACGAAGGTATGAAGGTGACAAATAAGAATCTATGGTCCCTTTTGGTTGTGCTAGAGGGAAATTCCAACCTCATTAATGTTGAGGATAGTGATGAAAAAGGTACCAGTTCTACTACGCCTAGCTCAAGAAATAGAGAAAAAAATAATAAGATGGTCAGCTCTAAGGATATTGAAAATCTCAAGGTTTCTATCAAACAATATGAGCTGCTGAAGGAGGACACTGTTGATCTCATGAAAATTATTTCTTAGTCTTTCTATCTAGATCGGTTTGTTTTTTACTGTTGGGCGTTCTTTTCTTTTTGTTAGTTTCTTGTGCCAGGGAGTTGTTGTACAATGGCTTATTATGTTCCACCAAGCTATTTATTTTGGGTCTATTCTTAACTGTCCTATCTTTTCCTTCATTGTAAATGGTTATGGTTTCCTTCAAAAACTATTTTTTCCCTAATAAAAAACAAGTAAAAATAGAAAACAATTAGAAATCATGCATTGTTAAGTTGAATTTGACTGTATTCAATAAACAAGGTTAGTACTAATAGAAGTCAAAGTATTCAATGCTCGATTATTTTTCTATTATATTCATTGAGTACATTACAAAAGTAAGTTAGCACTTTAAAATTTGAAACTAACAATCTTCCATGCATCTAACTAATGCATACAGTAAACCATGAGTAGCAAGCAACCCATGAGACCAATGCAAGTAGATATCTTTAGTAATTGAAAACAAGTTAAGTTGACATTGACTATATGATGACTTAGTAATTGAAAACAGCTTAAGTCAACATTGATTACATGCATTGTAAAGTTGACATTGACTATATGCATTATTAAGTTTACTTTGACTACATTCAGTAAACAAGGTGAGTACTAATAGAAGTAAAAGTAATCAATGCTTAATTATTTTTCTAATGTATTCATTGAGTACATTACAAAAGTATGTCCTGGCACTATGAAATTTGAAACTAAGAATCTTCCATACATCTAAGTAATGAATACCGTAAACTATGAGAAGCAAGAAACCCATGAGCACAATGCAAGTAGATATCTTTAGTATTTGAAAATAGGTTAACTTGTCATCAAGTACATGCATTGTAAAGTTGACATTGACTATATGGTGACTTAGTTTTTCAAAAGATTTGAACCTATAGTAAGAAGTGAAAGAAATTAATTTATAATGAAAATAGATAGTAAGCTTACAATAAGCATACAAAAACAAGAAATAACCAAGAAATATATGAGATATCCTAACAAACTGAACAAAAGCATAGAAAATGCAGATTGTAGAGAATAAACCACCAGTGGTCAGTCAAGGAATTTCCATGTATTCAACATGGCTCTATATCCTTCTTACATGAATTTGGTCATTAAAGTGGCTAGTCAATTTGAAATTCGGATTGTTGGTATATGCAAGAAGATGAGGGGCCAAATGGTGGCGATGTGAAAAAATCTACTTTTCACTCGTCCAAAAGTGCATGAAAATGTTTGTTGCCTTTTTCATAGGCCTAGGTGTGAGTACACCTAGGAAAACCTGACACCAAAGCATAAGCCTAATCGGGTACCTATTTTTTTTGGGTACCTAATCTTTTTGAGTACTTGATATTTTTGGTTACCTGAATTTTTTGGGTACCCAAAACCTATGGCATAAATCAAAACCTAAGATTCATTTTCCTTATTTCTCTCATTGCCTGTGGATTGAAAAAAAGCTAGGTTTATCCCATACATGATATTTTTGGGTACCAGATTTCTCCAACAACAAATTTGACATCGCGGTATATATGATAAGTGAATTCTTAATATATTTTGACGTATTTCTTTTGTTTGATGTTAAATAAAGTTTTGTCTCTTGAAGTAGGGTTTTGTACTACTTTTTTTTTATAATATATGAAATAAATTTGAAATTTATATTTATTTTTAATTTAATCAGGTATGGCTTACAAAAATGAAGAAAATAACCCTCCCCCACCAAATAATGATCCCCAAAACAATCCAGAACCGCTTCAAAACCCTTGATCTTTAGAGGATTTGATACAAGACAATTTGAACACTATATGTGGCTTCCAAAACACATATCATAATATACCTACATTAGGTGCCATGCTTTCCACCCTAAATAATATTGTTCAAAATATTGACACACACGACAACGTAATGCTTTTCTTCATTGGCGTGACGATATGCATGCCCAATTTGATGATGAGCTTGACCATGATGGGATTGTGGCCCTTAATATAGCTAAAGATAATATATCCTAGCTTTTTGTGAATCCGAAAACTGGATTAAAATTCGACCCCAAAAAGCCCAAATTATCAATTAAATGGTACACAAATGATGCAATGCATAAAAACTTTTGGGATTGTTGGTGGATGGTTTTTGATAAACTACCCCACAACAATTTGGAGCTCCCTTTGTATTTTATAAAAAAATTGTATGCTAAGTTTTTCTTGGTCATAATGTAAATTATTGCAGCATGAGGCCCAACATGGGAATAGGTGGAGGAGCTCCTCAGACTAGGCCATTTTCCCAACGCAAAAAGGCCACTGCCTTTGTCCCCCTCCCCCACTGATGTCTCACCCTCTCCTCTAATGCTACATCTTGATATCTTTGTAGAGGCTGCCTCATAAAGTATTAGGGCCATTCACACACTGAGTGATCATTTGATCACCCAGACAATGTCATTGTTGCCTCTTGGTGTGGATGATACTGGCATATCAATATCTGGCAGTGTTCACATGTTTGCGTTCCCCATACTTGCATTATGTGTAAGAATTTGTGTATCGGACCGCTTACTAATGATGATACATATCAATATGTTATTGATGAGGAGGATATAAGAGACATAGATATAGAGTTAGAAACACCTCATGGAGCATTTGCGTCTCATGAGAGTAATGAGAAGGGGCATAAAGAGCCATGGACTCCTGTTGATACCGTAAAAGTAAACATTATAAATAAATTTGTCACATGACCTATTAAATTAAAAATTTATTTATTTATTTATATTAGTTTTAATGACTACATGCACTTATGTATATATATATGGTCCATTTATTTTTATTCAATGACAGAGGAGGAGTTGAGACAGGCGGATGACTCCACAATTTTGGCCATTTTATTTGGCCTTGACACCTATGCAGTATATTGTAAACTATGTACCCATTTGTTTTTTTATACCATTTGGTGCACATGCTTAAATCTCTATCATTTAGAGCAATAAAAATCACACATTTACTAATATATTTTAATCTTATTGTACTCTTGTAGGTATCAGTTGATGTCAGTGGGGGGCGCGAGGGGGTTCCTTCTTCATGTGTCAACAAAGGAAAGGTAATTAAGTATTTAAGATTAATTATACATGCATATGTTATGTTCCACTTGTATGTAGTAATAAATATTTTACATGTACATTATTGTATAGGGTGTGGCTCTTGAGGCTATCCCAACACAGGTTCAGGAGCCTAGGCTGATAGGCATCTCAATTCGGAGTGATAGCCAAATTATACATAGATTTATATATTGTTATTTATATTTTGTAATCAGGGTTGTTATGATGAAGTACATTTATATATAATTGACTAAATTTTTACTCTCATAGGTTACTCCCAGTATGAGGGAGGCCCCACGAGAATGTTTCATATCTTTGTTGACCCAAACCATTATTCCAGAGGAGATATCAGTGGACGTAAGTTTTAATTTTAGTTCAATCAATTTGTAATTTTATTATGCTATCATCCTATTTAGTAAATTTATTTCTCTATGTTTCACCTTGGGCCCCTGCACCACTCTACTAATCTCAATATTACAAATATATATAAAAATTATAGGTCAGATTTGGTATTGGTGGCATTGTCCCTTTGCTACCAAGGGCTTATGTTAGGACATGTGATCATGGTAGGCGACCGAGAGGCTAGGTACAGATGTTTGTATTCAGTTATAATTTATAATTAAATTAGTGTTTGAATTATGAGTTATATATATGTACAAATCTTATAAACTAAGAAATCTAACTTGGGGTTGAACTCTTTTTTGATGAAGGATTAATCAAAGCCAAATAGCTCTTGAGAGAGGCTACATTTTAATGATCCCCCTATGACATAGGATGTAGTTTTAGTTGTGGTTATTTAGAGATGCCACTTGGCACATTTTGAGATGGCATATATACCACATTGTACACCTTGAAACACTGAGTTTATAGAAATTTTGAAATGGCATATGCCATATTTGTATATGAAGATACTTTTGATACTTTCTATATATAGAACATTTTCATTTTTATGTTGTATTTGTGTCATCTTTTTTATACACTTGTATTATTCATGTTTATGGAATTGAATGGTGAAGTTATATCTCGAGTATGATTATGATTGTTATATATTGAAGTTATGTTTGATTATAATTATAATTTAAATTATATCTTGTTGAAGTTATATGTCAATTTGTTTCAATTTGTTATAATAGATACAATAAATTATCGAGATCACTCAAATTCTCCTTTGTTTTGTAACGATACCCAAAATATTCCTTCAATAATACATCAAATTCTAGACCCAACCCACTTCAATAGACCTATCAATGGTCAATTACACCATATTTTTGCCCACTATACTCCACATCTTAATTTTCTTCTACAAAATTCATGCTTGTTCATTCAAACATGCTTCATGTTCTTTGATTATCTACATTTGCCCAAATAGATTCTCTATCCCAAATACTTTATCCTCACTACAAATTTTGATTCTAAACCCTCCAAGGGACTTAAAATACTTGGTTTATCCTATCTTCAAATTCCCAAGCACTTCTCTTGCATAGTTTTACTCCAAACTCCAAATTATCCTTTCTAGGCACACAATGCTATTCCAAAAAGTTAAGTAGTGACTATTTGTGGTTGTTTTCTCCAAAAATTTTCAAAATAATTCTAAAACTAATAAGTATTTTAGATACCATTTATCAAGTTATAAAATAGATGTCAAACTCAACCCACATTTTTTTGTAACATCATTCTCAAAAATTGTTGTCCTTAGTCACATACCTAGGCCTAATTGCTTGATTTTACAAAGGAACTCATTTAAGAAAATTCTCCTAGACCTTTTCCCTTGGAAAAGTAACATAATTTAGTCCCAATTAGACAAAAACAAACTCAATTTGGTCCTATGACCCTCACTGCAAATTTTTGCATCGACTAACATTACCTTGCCAAATTCAAATGAACTCAAATCACCTAAAACCAAGAGAGATTGCCGTAGACCTTGGTAACATGATCTTGTAGCCCCTGAAATTTTTTTGATACCTCTCACGAGGTCTGAGATAGGATCCTTGGAAGATCGCTTCCCAGTCATGCTTAGTGCACCATGGGGACACTTGGGTCAAGCATGGTCATGAGTGTTCCAGTGACTCCGTGGGTAGAATGGGGTTGTCCCTGGTGTTTAGCGGGCCAACTAAAGCTGATGGAGCAGATGGTTTGATGCCAAGACAGATGATTTGAAAGATACACTATGGAGCTACTCTCAAATGACCCTTACTACATGTTTTAGCATCGACTGAGATTGCCTTGAAAAATTCAAACAATGTCAAATCTCGCAAAACTGAGAGAGGTTATTGTAGACCTCAAAAATGCAATATTTTAGCCACTAACAGTTTATCAATACCTCTCACGAGGTCTAAGATATAAGCCTTAGAATATCACTACTCAATCATGCTTAGTTCACCTTGGGGACACTTGGGTCGAGCGTGGTTGTGAGCGTTCCAGTGACTCCATTAGGGGAATGGGGTTGTCACTTGCATTTACCTAGGAAAATGGAGCCAATGGAGTAGATGAATTTATGTTAGGATAGATGGCTTAAAAGAAACACTATGAAGCTAATTTCAACTGACCCTCACTGCAAGTTTTGGCATCTACTGAGATTTCCTTGGCAAATTCAAATGAAGTCAAATCTCCCAAAACAAAGAGAGCTTGTTGTAGACCTCAACAATATGATCATGTAGCCTCTGATGGTTTTTTTATACCTCTCACAAGGTATGAGATACAAGACTTGGAATATTGTTTCCCAATCATTCTTAGTACACCTTGGGGACACTTGGGTCGAGTGTGGTTGCAAGAGTTTTAGTCACTCTGTGGGTGGAATAGAGTTGTCACTGGTATTTACTCAGCCAACCAGAGTTGATGGGCCAAAGGGTTCAATGCTAGGATAGATGGTTTGAAAGATACACTGCTGGGCTACTTTCAACCAACCCTCACTACAAGTTTTGGCATCGACTGAGATTGCCTTTCCAAATTCAAATGAAGTTGAACCACCCAAAACCTAGAGAGGTTGTTTTATACCTCGGAAACAAAATCTCATAGCCCCTGATTATTTGTCAATATCTCTTATGAGGTTTGAGATATGAGCCTTGGAAGATTTCTCCCCAATTATGCTTAGTGCACCTTGTGGACACTTGGGTTGAGCATGGTCATGAGCATTCCAGTGACTCTATAGGTGGAATGGGGTTGTAAATGACATTTACCCAGTCGACCAAAGTTGATGTAGCAAATGATTCATTTCTAGGACGTGTGGTTTGAAAGATACACTATGGAGCTACTTTCAACTAACCCTCACTGCAACTTTTGGCATCGACTAAGATTGCATTGCCAAATTCAAACGTAGTTGATCACCCAAAAAAGAGAGAGGTTTTTGAAGAACTCAAAAACATGATCCCATAGCCCCTGACAATTTGTTGATACCTCTCATGAGGTCTGAGATATAAGCCTTGGAAGACCACTGCCCAATCATGCTTAGTGCACCTTGGGAACACTTACTTGGCAGAATAGGATTGTCAATATAGCATTTACTTGGCCAATTGGAGCTGATGGATCATACGGTTCAATGTCAGGATAGACGGTTTGAAAGATACACTATGGAGCTACTTTTAACTGACCCTCACTATAAGTTTTGGCATCAATTGAGATTGCCTTGCCAAATTCAAATGAATTCAAATCACCCAAAACTGATATAGGTTGTTGTAGACCTTAGCAACATGATCCTATAGCCCCTAAAATTTTGTCGATACCTCTCACAAGGTTTGAGATACAAGTCTTGGAAGACAACTACCTAAACATGCTTAGTGCACCTTGGGGACACTTGGGTCGAGAATGGTCACGAGCGTTACAATGACTCCTTAGGCGGAATGGGGTTGTCACTGGTGTTTACCCAGCCAATTGAAGTTGATGAAGTAGATGGTTCGATGCTAGGAAGGATGGTTTGAAAGATACAGTATGAAGCTACTTTCAATTGACCCTCACTGCAAGTTTTGGCATCGACTGTGATTGGCTTGCAAAATTCAAACAAAGTCAAATTGCCCAAAATAGAGAGACATTTTTGTAGACCTTTGAAAAATGATCACGTAGACCCTAACGGTTTGTCAATACCTCTAATGAGGTCCAAGATATGAGCCTTGGAAGAGCGCTACCCAAGCATGCTTAGTTCTTCTTGGGGAAACTTGGTTTGAGTTTGGTTGTGAGCATTTTAGTGACTCTATGGGTGGAATAGGGTTTTCACGGGCATTTACGTGACCAACCAAAGCCAATGGAGAAGAAGGTTTGATGCTAGGATAGACGGTTTGAAAGATACATTACGGAGATACTTTCAACTAACCCTCACTCTATAGTGACTCCTCTATATCTATCATGTATGTATCCATCTGCACTTATGATGTAGAGGCTTGGGGAACTACACAAATTTGTCAACCAGACTCCACACCTTTGTAAAACAATCCCAAGGTCTCACTGTGTATGCAAGGGATTCCACTTGCTCCAAGAGGTCAAATGACTTCCAAATAACACAAAGCTAACAACAAGACTTTGTAGGCTCCCAACAAACCCCAAACAACTTGTCTTGACAGGTTAAAAGTGCATAATGGAATCATTCCAGAACATCATGTTAGAATAATATTGTACAAGTCATAATGGAATCATTCCATGAGAGTCAAAGTGTTGTCATTCATGGAATGATCCATTTCATTGAAAAAAGATGAAACTATCAAGTAAGATTTTTGGTTTTCAAAGACTAGTCAACACCTATTGATGAAATCTGATTCAAATGATCTTTTAGAGCATCAAAAATTGTTTGAAATGATGAAAATAATATCCTTAAATCATTAGAAACAAAAATCAAATTTATAAGAATTCAAAGCATGCAAATGGCATAAGTAAATAATCAACAACTATGAGCTTTCATTCCTATTTATGAGAAAATATCTACTTGGATTCCTTTTTGGCACTATTGGCCACCCATACATTATTTTGGTCCTAAGTCCTTATCACGACTTCTAGGACATTTAACTTTTAAATCAAATTTATTGTTACAAATTTTCATTATAAGATTCAAAATATCCCAATTAACCTTTAAGAATTCTTTTGTCCTTTTATCTCTAATTGGATCCATGGTTACCCTAGGTGTCTTCATAGGTTCTCCTACACCAAGTGAAAACCCACATATAAAACCATGTTTATTGACTCAAAAATAGAATCTAAGAAAGGTGAAATTAATGTATTGAATTTAATCTTAACGAACTTAGAAAACATTGCACTGAGTTAGCTTATTACCTATTCAAGGGTTCCTGAAGGGTCATCTCTTTTCTTTAGGGTCTCCAATAGAACTTCATGATCAGTAGTACTAATAGTCTAAAGTTATTTTTTCTTTGGTCTTACTTGATGCTTTGACAAGTTGACATTTGTTGCTATAACAAGGTGTGAATACGTGAGAATAGTTTTGTGCTTCTCATAGTCTTCAAATACAAGAATTCCATTGTTTATAATCATTTATGTTCATAGCCATATTCACTCAACAACAACTAAACTAGTGGTATACATGAACCCATCACCATCTATCATTGGTTGTGCAAGCTTCTATTTACATTGTTGTAAGATAGAAAACTGATGTATAATATAATGGATGTATATGAAGAAGTGGATAATGTGGTGTTGATGTTGATAGTATGAAGATAAGATCCCCTTCCTAGCCCTAAATTTCACAAAGGAAAGATCCACTTTGATCAACCATAAGAAAGTGGTTAATGCACAAATGCATCAATCGATCAGAAATAAGAAGAAAGAAGAAAGCATTACAATCCCAAATAATGGATGAAGAATATAATAGATTTGAGTTGATTAAGACCTTAATTGAAATTAATTGAAGATATGTACTAACCTCAAAATATAGTAGATCTAAAGAATGCTATTTTTGAGTGTCTGCATTTAGTTTCTGGAAGTTCTATAACTAGATCGGGCACACAAACATAGAGACAAAGAAAACCCATAAATCTTTTCTAGATCTAGCTTGGGTCGATTTTGACCAAAAACAAAAAGTCCATCTTGACCCAGAATAGAAAGTTGATCTTGAACCAGAGAAGAAATTCGATCCTTACCCAGAACATAAATTTGACCCTAACCTGCACAGTCTGACAGAAATCTTATTCTGGATCCTAAAAGTCTATCGAAAAGGGTATCCAGATTTGCACTTGAACCTACTGTCCCAAACATGTACCTACAAGAAAAATGGTTTTTTTTGTTGGTGGGAGGGGTTTTCCTGGGTCAAACCCCAGTTTTGGAATTAACCTTAAAGTATAGTTGAAATTGCATAAATAAACAAAGAAAATATACCAATTCACCTCTCTTGTATAGAAACCCTTGTGGCGGATTCAAATCCTTGGATCCACAAGTATGTATGCACCAAATGAATGACCTAGATGTGTTTCCATAAATGACAACCAAAAAGTGAATCATATTTACCAAATTTGATCACTTTCCAACAATCTCTCCCTTTGGCATTGATGGAAACACTAAACAAAAAAATTCTAAGTGTTCCAACCAATCAAAACTGTCTCTTCTTCTCCTTATCTCTTCTCCATATTTTTCTCTCTTTCTTTTATTATATTATATTATTATTTTTTAATTCATTTTTTTCATCTCTTCTCCCCCTTTGACAATAATGACAAAGGTGCATATAAAGAAATAAGCCTTAGTTCTTGCTTACCAGTTTCACAATATCCTGAAAAGAATCTTCCAAAAGCTTCACTTTTATGCTTCATGTCTTGAACAATATCTAACTGATGTGAATCAAACCATTCATTGCAAATGATGTAGTTTTATCCTCTTACAATTTTTTGGGTAAACCTTTAGTCAATGAGTCTGCAACATTCTCCAAATCTAAGAGATGAGCTTCAAGTATGGATAACTTCAGACTGACAAAGCTCCTTGGAAAATTAAATCTTTTCAATACTCTCTCTTTTTCATTTTCCAATACATTGAGTTTGGCCAATATCCTTGTAACTTCTATGTCTACTTCTATTGTGGATTGTGAAGGTGTTCCACAACCATCCATCAAACTGTTCAGAGTTTCCCTCTCCTTGGCAATAATGTCCTCAACATTCTGAACATGCCTAATCGGATTCATGCAATAGAATGCATCTCTTTTCATTTGTCAAATAAGTATTTATAATGCCTAAGTTCCATGTGATGGACTTGTAGAATTATGTCAACTTCTTCTCTAAATATGTCTTCTCTTCCTTCTCCTTTACAATCTTCAGCAAATTTTCATAGTGCCCATCAAATTCATCAAGTGTAATTTTCAAGTTCTCAATGTCATCTTTGTGTTGGAAAAATATAGGTACTGGAAGAAATTTGTTCATAGTATCAATAGCTCTAGTAATTACTTTTGCCTTCTTGTCTCCTTTCTGTTCAGATCTTTCCTTTGCTTTGTTTAATGCAGTAAATGCTAGTTCTACCAATTCAACTTCATCCATGCTATCCACATTCACATCATTGCTTGCCAACAATGAAATGGATGGTGAGTTTACCTCTTTCTTTTCATCTCCTTGCTATTGTATCTTTTGTTCATCATCCTTTTTCTACTCAACTTACTCTTTTTGTTCTGGTTCATCTGCAATAGAGGTGTCCAAATTTCCTGAAAAAGGGTCCTTCTCATCTTGTGAGGGGTCAAGGGTCACTACCACACCAGAGACATAGAAATCTAGTGGAGGGTCTTCTTTGCTCTTCTGTGTGGATGTCTATGTCACCTTAGATCTCTCACCCATTCCCAATTGTGTGGGCGATTTGGTTTTAGGAGGTGAGGGCTTGCTAGAAGTAGAACTCATTAGAATCTTCTGTAATGCCTTCTAAGTTTCCTCAGTCACTTTATCATACTTCCTTTCCATTATTTTCAATAGTATAACCTTGGTTCTTAATAGAGGTTTCAATTCTTTGAATATAATATCCCTCTCTTGTACTGATAACACAAGCAGCATGTTATCAATTTCCTTATTTCTAATGTGATCATCCTCAATCTGTGACAAGTGTTTTATGTTCTCCAATTTTGCATACAGGTCTGTAGGTATACTTCCTTCAATTTCTAAAAGAGTCTTCTTAAAATTAAGCAAATTCTCTATCACAATGTCTTCTATCTTCATCTTATATGTTTCCTCATACCTGTCATAGTATTTGTCAATTGTAACCAATTTACCTTGCTCTAATGCTCTTTTCTCTAGCATCTTCATGTCAGGTTTCCAAATATGTTTTTCTGTTTTCTTCTCTTCTCCTGCTGTGGTTTTCTCTTTAGTTGATTTAGTCTTACTTGATCTTGTAACTCTAGGAGTGAAATCCTTTGCTTGCCCTATTTTCTATTATTGAGGAGGTCAACTATCTACCATAATTACATTAGGAGCATTAGCGCTTCCACTTGCTATTCCAAGAGATCTCTCTATCATCTTCTTCTTAAATTCTTTCAATTCCTCTTCTATCAGTCCAACTTGTATGCTGCAGTCATGAATAAGGTTAGCAATTTTCCTTTTCCTCAGTCATCTAGACTATTCCTCTTTCATCTTTTCTTATTTTTCTTCATAAGTTCCCCATCTTTATTCTGTTGTATCAACTACTGATGCAAGAACATGTTCTACTTGCATGGTGAGTACTTCAGAACTCACTTCATAGCCCACGGGGTAACACCATTTCTTTCTAGGTGTAATTGCTTCAAAACATACACAATCAGTTTCAACCATGAAAAAGATTGCATCCTTGAACTTTTCCACAATGTGCTCATGTAACCTGTATCTTGTCTTCATTTTTTTTTGTAGAATTTTGATGATAGAAAATAGTTCTCCATCTACCCAAGTAGTATTCTTTCTTTTGTAACTCTGTGAAATCAGTATGCTAGTGGGTACTCCAGACTTCCAACCACTAGGATGTAAACTAGGAAACTTGTGCTCAATATGAATGAACATATGCATCAACAACGAACCAAATCTGAAATTTTTAGTTCTATCCTTCTTTACTAGCTTCACATTCTCAAGAAATTGTTGAGCCAGAACTTCACATAGGTTATATTTTATGTTTTCCTTCACCATTCTCCATACTAGCATGATTACTCTAGCAGATACTGAGTTAGGTCTGCTACTTTAGTAGAATTTATATCCGAGTATCATGGTAATCAATCACACATCTTGTTGAAAGATATCATTTACTTTTAGTGCCCTTCTATCCCATTTAGAATGTGTTAGGGTTTCAAATTCTTTCTTCACATGCTTCTTCGCAATAGGTATAACTCCAGTGTTTTCTAGTCTAGTGATATCATAAATTAGGTCACTACAAATCTTCATAGGTTGGTCACCAATCCATATGAACTGATCATGAACATTGCTCATCAATATCTTAAACCATTCATTTTCATAGAATTCGCATAAATCCATAATATTCATTTTTCTCAACTGGCTAATGTGTTTGAATTCAGCTTGCATGATTCCTTTTTCAGTAATATTTTTCATTTCAGTGAGTATTTCATTGTCTCCCAATGTATCATACTTACAATGTATGTAAGGCCTAATGTCTTTGACATGCAATACGTCATGTGGGGTTTGTAAAAATGCTCCTTCTGGATCTTCTTCAAAAGAATTATACGAATGTTTCTTAAATTTGTATCTAGAATGATCAATAACATCGACAATGATGGGTGTATCCATAGCTAGATGATGTAAAATACCTTTCTTTCACTGAAATCTGAGTGTTATGCTCCAATCAATCACACATAGAAAATGTAGAATAGTTTGAATGCTTCTACTCTCTGATCTCCTTAGCTCGCTCTTAGTCAAATGGTGAATAGATAGGTCTTCAAACGGTGATTTATACAAGTTAGGTTATAACTTACATTTTCACTTTATACTATCCAATCGGTTGCTAGATCTCACGAACAAAATATACAAGTTGGTTGATGGTGCGCTCTTAGGTATATAATCCATGATTTTGGCTTAGTTCACACACAAGCTCACATGAGCTCAATCTAAGAATTTTTGGGTACGATAAATTTTGATGTTTGTATCCAATGCTCCCCAAAGGCCATAATCGGACAATTAGGTCAATTTTGTCTTGTTACCTTTAGGCGAAGAGCCAGTAGCATCTACTAACTCTCCCTGAATTGATGTCTCACTAGTTTCTTTGATCTTCCATATCTTACCACTATTGTCTTTTTCTTTCTTAAAAAAAATTTCAAAATAATTCTTCACATATGCAATACTCTTGCCAGTATCATTTCCATTCTTCTGTGAATTCATAGGAGGTGATGTTCTTCTATTATCTACTCCATTATACCTGCAAAACTTTTCTATATGTCCTAGATTATTTCATTTGTAACATATAGGAGGTCTTCTTTCTCGATTAATTTGTAACTTAGAGTACTTCACAATTTGTCCAATTTTATTACATTTGTAGCATGTAGGTTTCACTATAGGTTCTCTTTCATTGTCTTTTCTATATCCTCATTGATTAGGTTTTTTGCATTCTTCTTTCTTGTGCCCATAGCCATTACAATTAAAAAAAATAACAAGAATAAGTTCTAAAAGGGGCATTACCTCTGCAGTCTCTCTTCATGTGTCCAATCTGTTGCAACCAAAGAATCTACCTTTGAAAGGTTTGATCTTCTCTTTAGGTTCTTCAATAGATGGTTTCTCAACATCAATCTTCTCATCTTATTTCACTTCCTAATTCTTTGAACATTTAGATTCATTGAAGCCAATACCAGTCATATCACCTTTAGTTTTTTGTTTTTCTAGTTGTTCATCAATCAAATCAATGCTGGTGTGAAGTTTCTCAATGTGATTCTTTGCTTCAACAATTTTACCTTTCACAATCTGATTGTATTTCTCAAATTCTAGGTATTTGTTCTTGTATTTGTCAGCCTCATCCTTCATTTGATTCAATGCACTGTTTAAGGTTTCTTCAACTTTCTTCTTAGCATCCTTCTGCATCTATACTTCTGTAGCCATAGACTTATTTTCAATTTTCTGAGTTTCAATCTTTTCATTTAGTTGTTTCACCTGATCTGAATTGTCCTCATCTGATTCTTCTTTTATCTAGAACACAAGATCTTCTCTTTGACTTCCGGAAAGCTTAAGCTACTCTTTGAGTTTCTTTATAAATTTCTTAGCTCTTCTCATGTTGCATCTCAATTCTACATTCTCTATTTATGCTTTATCAAGGTCTTCAAGCGTCGCATCAAAGTTTTCTTACAGACTATCCAAATTCATTCTAATCTCCCTCAAGCTATTAGGTTTTCTCTCCAAGGGCCAAAAGCTCTGATACCAATTGTTAGGATTGGAGTTTACTTATAGGGGATGAATCAGTATAATAGAACTTTTAACTAATTCTTCAACCACTTAAACATTAATCATACATTTGCAGTAAAGTAAAGAACATAAGAAAATGACACAGTACTCATAACACCATATTTTTTTATGAGGAAACACTTATCAAGGGAAAACCCCAACAGGGATGATACCCACAAGCATGCACTAAAGTATAGTATCCATGTAAGGAGACCTAGACCTTTTAGGAGCTGAATATTACATAGTACATTTCCTTTTTAGAGGGATAACAACCCTATTAAAGGTTCACAACACCTATTAGGGGCCTCTGAGCTTACAACTCTTACAATACAATTCAGTTGCAAAAAGTTCTCAGTCTTGAAAAAAAAAAGCATCACTACAACTTTCATAGTTCCTTTATAGTTCTTCAATTGTCTTTGTCTTTATCTACTCTTCCATTCGCATATCTGCTCTCTCAGATATCTACTACATACTTCATACAATCTTTACCAAAAAGATCTTACATATATATCTCTCAACTTTACAAACTTGACTCTCAGTATGAATATTACAAATATTACTAAGTCGGTCTTCAATACAAAATACATTTAATATAGTAAACATTAAATGCATATTCAGCGCTCTTGCATAGTCAATGTGTAGGCTATCAACAACCAAAATATAACTTTGATTGCCTGGAGTCCAAGTCATACTCCCTCAATCTTCATTGCTGTCCAGTTGCTCTGTATAATTGATCTTCTACAGTCTATCTATCCTCAAATCCTTCTAACTCATTGTAGACTTAACCAAATCCAAATTGGTCTTAGGTGGAGGTCAAACATACTTCATACTTCATACTTCATACTGTTGACATCCAAAATTCTTTTGTATCTCTACTACTATACTTAGTAAATTTATGAGTCATCAAAACTTATCTTCAAATTAATAAAACTTAAACCTAGATGTTTTTCCATAAATTACAACCAAAAATTGAATCATATTTACCAAATTTGATCACTTTCCAACAAAGTTACATTAGGATTTAGGTCACTGTGTTTGCAAGTTCAATTTGCAGAGTTGTAGGAACAAAAATGGCTCTAACCTAAGAATCCATGCTTGAAAATGGATGAAACCATGTGTGATGATGGGTTAGGGTCTGTACATAGTGATTTTGTTTTTCTTTTTATTCTTGCAATTGAATTCCTAAGCTTGGAGTGAAGCCCTATGGCTAACTACTAGGAGTAGGCGAGCCTGGACAGGGTATAGATTGAATTCTAATTGAGCACCCATGATCTTGGATGTATGACTTAGTTGCATTTATGGAATCCCTAATGTGTCACCTTGAAGTATCAAAAGGTTTTAGATGGTGAAGTGATGTTTGAAGAACAAGTTGAAGACAATTTGCATTGACTGGTCCATATGCCTAAAAGAAAGGCTGAAAACTAGGGCCTGGTAGTAATTAGGGTTGTGGGTGCATTGAGAAACTATAGATTGGATTCTTGAAGGAATAGTGGATAGATTTCATATTTCTAAAGTTTTCTATGAGGTTGTTTTGGAGAATTTGGAAAAATTGGCTCAAAACAGTGAAATTAGACCTACTAGAAATAGGCCTAAGTAGGCCTACTAGTGCATAGTGACAACAATTGGATTGTTGAAGTATCCATAAGTGTTGGAAATGTTTCAAATGGACTTTTAATGGGTCAATAACATAGGAAAGAGTCTATGTGGTGTATGGGAAAGATCTTAATCAAGGGTTTGGGGTTCTAGGGGAAGTTTTAGTGAGGAATCAAGAAAAATGTTGAACTAGTTGGACTAGTAGAAATTGGATGAACTTTTTGTCTTTATGAAGTCAAGTATACCTAGGAGGAAAGTTGGTAGGGAGTGTCTAGAAGATCCTTATTAGTGAAGAATACATAGAGGAGTAACCATTGGATGGTTAGAAGAAGTAATAAGCATTTTGGGAGAAGGAAACACTAGAATTCTAGACCCTCTGCATCAGAGTGGTATTAGAGCCATAATTTCTTTAAGTTTAGTGTATGTCTGAAGGGGAGGAGAGCCACGAGCTTGACAGCGTGCCACCTAAGGAAATGAGAAAAGATGCCATAGTGGACTTGGTCCAAAATCTATTGGCAAAGGCTAATCTGATAGAGACAAAGGGTAAGAGGAAAGTCACTGAATGAGGAGATGAGAGTGATGAAGAAGATGAAAGCCAGACAGGAGAGACAACTGGAAAAGGAAATGAAGTGGGGATGGATAAATAACATAATGTGTTTTTGGATAGCTTTAAGTCCATGAATAAAGATAGTATGGAACACATTCCTTACTATTGTGGTAGTTTGAATTGTGAAGAGTTATTGGATTGGCTAGAGGCCATAAACAACCAGTTTGACTACAAAGAAGTATCAGAGGAGAAGAGAGTTAGTTATGCAAAGGATAGACTCAAGGGATATGCATTAGTATGGTTGAACATGATGCAGGATGACAAGGCGACCACTAGTAAGAAGAAGATAGATTCTTGGGAGAGGGTGAAGATCAAGTTGAGGGAACAATTCTTGCCCACTGATTATGAGATTCAAATGTATCAGAAGTTGCAGAACTTGAGACAAAAAGAGTTGTCAGTAAGTGCCTACACTGAGGAGTTCCACAAAGTGATCCTAAGGGAAAGAAGACAAGAAGAGGAGGGTATGTGCAAGATCATGAGGGGCCAAACTATGCCCTTAAGTGGCAATGAAAAATAAAAAAAATGAGGGTTAATCAACTTGACATGAAAATTTCAACTAGCTATCAACCTAATATCAAAAATTTGTAAGAATAGAATCTGTAGAAAATTGAATTTAGTTTCTAAACTACTAGGCCTTTTTTTAAAAAAAGTTAACATGATTGGTGAAAAGTATAGATTTCAATGCAGTAGTAAAAAAATTTCAGGAAAAAAATAAGAAGTAGGTGTATGTCTGACCACCTTAATCATAATCAAACAATAATATTTTATTATAAAATTTTATACATAAGTATTAGACTCATGCCTAGATGTGACGCATATTATTTTTTAATTTTATTCCAAAAAATAATTAATTATGAATTTTCTGCTACAACACTTTGAGAATAAAAAAAATCCCATGTCTGACCACCTTAACTCATTATAAACTTTACAAAATCCAAAAAAACAATTCCCTTATAGTAGGCGAAGCATAGAATGTGACGCATTTTTCATATTTCAAAAATGTTATACCGTTTGAAAGTTATAGCTGTTTTTCAATCAGTATGTAAATCAACACTTTAGAGGTAACTCAATTAGAAAATAACTAATAATTACTTACCAAATTCAAAATTTGACACAAATTATATCAATAGAACGCTGATAATCTCCTTAGGATACCCTTTTCATTTCATCAAATTTGGGTGAAAAAATGTCGTCAGCTACATGGTCGAAGTCTAGAACTCAGAGAAACAGGGGAAAAACACATTTTTGTGACATTTGTATAGTTGACCATGTAGGTTTGGTGCACAAAGAGATACTGAGCCTAATTGGGTACCCGATATTTACCCGATAATTTAAGGTACCCAAAAATCCCGGTAGAATTTTGATTTATAAATTTTTCCTCCCCTTTCTCCTTCTCAATTTTTTTCCAACTCCTTTCTCCCTCCCATTTATCCATCCTTCATAAGATATATTATATATCAAGAAATATATATTAGATTATATATTATAAATATTAAATATTATATAATATCTATTATATATTAAATATTATACAATATATATTAATATTAAATTTTACATTATATATCATATATTATATATTATTTTATAACATATTATATATTAATATGTATTCTACAATATATCACATAATATCTTCAGATTTAAATTATATGTAATATATATTTTATAGTGTATGTGTGTGTGTGTGTGTGTGTGGGTGTGTGTGTGTGTGTGTGTGTGTGTGTGATATGATATAATATATATAGTAAAAAATTTATAATCAATATTATATGTATTATATATTATATATAAAATATTGTTGTATATATAATAAAATCAAGTAGATTATACATCTAATATATTATATATGACATATTAATATATAGGTTAATCACACCAGTATAGGGCATCCAAAAGGTTTCCAAAGGGGTCATAGAGGGTTCCTAGGGGTCCTAACGCTTGATAAAGTGTACTAGGACCCCTTAGGTCCCTCTGTAACCCATGACAACACATTAGAACACTCAAGTGTGTCTGAAGGGGTCGTACGACCCCTTCAGACACACTTTAGTGTTTAAATGTGTTGAAAGGCGTCATGGAGTCTTCCTAGGGGTCCTAACGCATATGATGGCGTACTAGGATCCCTTAGGTCCCTCTGTGACCCCTGAGGACATAATTGAGTGTTCCAATGTGTTCTCAGGGGTCACAGAGGGACCTAAGGGGTCCTAGTACACATTATCACGTGTTAGGACCCCTAGGAAGTCCCCATGACCACTTTCGACACATTGGTTCACTCAAGTGTGTCTCAAGAGGTGGTAGGACCCGTTGGGACACACTTCAGTGTTCCAATGTGTCAAAAGGGGTCACAGGGACTTCCTAGGGGTCCTAGTACACCTTATCACCCATTAGGACCCCTAGGAAGTCCTCATGACCCTTTTAAACACATTGGCATAGAATTTGCATTTAGTCCATGTGGTAATGAGTAATGTTAGTTGTCATGTGAATACTAGCGAATTTGAAACTTTTTTTTGGCATAGAATTTTTATTTATGTTTGTAAATGTAGAGATAATGAATTGGGGCAAACAATTTTATTTTTTTATGTAGGGGAAATGTTTCAGAGAAACCCATATATTACCTCCTTCCATGGAAAACTCTTACAAAATGATGGCACAGATGGAGAGTCTTGTATTCCTATAAATAGAGAATTGCAGAGCTATATGAGAATGTATATGTATTTATTTACACACCTAGTTCAGGGTTATAAGAGAAGATTTACTTGAATCTTATAGGGAGTGTGTGAAGAAAATTAGACGGATTAACAAGAAAAAATGAGAGTTTTTTGAGAAGAAAGGGTCCTCTTATTTCTAGGTTTATAACTCTGTTGAATATGTGGGGATGAGAGGAGGTAAAGATGGTATAGAATTTGGTCTTTTATTCAATATTTTATTTACAGATTAGTTAGCTTATCTGGAACCGAAAATAGATAATCTTGAATGTAATTTTGATTGGAAACAAGTTTGCAAATGTGATTCTATTGATGATAGTCAGGAGGCGGCCATTAATCATGGGATCACTCAAAAATTAGTCACTATTATGGGCCCTCCTGGCACTATTAAAACATTTACCGGGTTGTTAATTGTAAAGGCTTTGCTTCATAAGATTTCAAATTCCTCAGGTCCCATTCTCATAGTGTGCTTTACTAACAGAGCTTTGGATCAAATTTTGGATGGAATATATGAATATGAGAAAAGTCTAGTAAGGTTAGGATCTAGAACTCAGAGCTCAATTCTTAGAAAATGTACTCTTGACCAGGGACAAGAGAGTTGATATCATATTGTTTTAGTTTTGGTACAAGAAACATTGAATTCCTAATTTGAATGTAAAAACATCAGAAAATATAGGATTTATTAACATTCCAAACAAAACTTGTGTTGGCCTTTCAAGGGCTAGAATTGGTTTGTATATCTTTGGAAATGCCAAGCTAGTCTCAGACAATTCTCCAGTGTGGAGTGATATCATAAAGTGCATTTTGTAGATAATGGGTATGTTGGTAATGGAATACCACTATACTATCCTAAACATCCAGATGATGTTGGACATGTTCTTACCAAATCTCATGATTTAACCTAAAGGTATGACGATGGAAGTATGAGCTTTTGTACTGGAGGAAATGCAAAGAAAAATTAATTTGTAGTCATCTTTGTCCCAGGAAATGTCATCATGGAGGACATCTGAGAATTGGATTTGCAAGGCCCGATGTATGAAGAAGTTTGAATTTTGTGGACATGTTTGCAGGAAGGTTTGTCATGCAACTTCCTATGACCCCTTTCAACACATTAGAACAGTCAAGTGTGTTTGAAGGTGTCGTAAGACACCTTAGGACACAATTGAGTGTTCTAATGTGTCAAAAGGGGGCATGGGGACTTTCTAGGGGTCATGGTATGCCTTATCATGTGTTAGGACCCCTAGCAAATCCCCACGACCCTTTTTGACAAATTTCAACACTCAAGTCTGTTCCAATAGGTCATAGGACCCCTTAGGAAACACTTGAGTGTTCTAATGTGTCAAAAGGGGTCATGGGGACTTCCTAGGGGTTCTAACTTACACTTTATCACACATTAGGACCCCTAGGAAGTCCCCATCACCCATTTCATCACATTGGAATAATAAAGTGTGTCCTAAGGGGTCCTACGACCTCTTTGGACACCATTGAGTCTTCCAATGTGTTGAAAGGGGTCACCAGGACTTCCTAGGGGTCCTAACATGTGATAAGTTGTACCTTCCAATCTGTTATTAATGTCTTGTTCTATTTCACTCACTTAAAACACCTATGTACTAGGAGGGTATTAAATTGTAATAAATATGTACGAAAGGTTGGAAGATTGCAGAAAAAATCATGGATGACCATTGAAAGAAGAAAAGGAAACAAATCAACCAATTAAAAAAATTCATGGGTGGCCATTGAAATAAGCTATTTTTCTCGAGGGTAGAGGAGAAAACATTCACTAATTTGCAGTTGCCTGAAGCAATGGGAGAAACTCTACTTCTAGATGTATTTCAGGTTGCCCATGTATACAGTTTGGTGAAGAAGGGTGTGCATTTTCTCATTCCTACTACTCCAATTGTTAAAAATTTGTGCCTCCTAAATACTGTGAAGATTACCATGTACATGTCTTTTATACGAACTTCGCGGGCTAAAGGAAGAAAATGAAATACTTAGGGAAGATGGTGAGAAACAATTTGGAATTGTTATATGTTGAATGTGGACCTCTGAATTTGGCACAAACACAACATAGTCTTTATACAATCATTCAATTCACAAAAATGAACATGAATTATTCATCTTGCAAACTTGATTGAAGAAACTTGTTGCCTCCTAATCAGTTGGAGATGTTGAGTTTACCTTGAGAATGAGAGCCAACAACCTGACCATTGCTAACATGGAGGATTTCTAGAATGTAAGAAAAGACAAATTTGTCATTACTCTATGAAATTGAAATTGCAACTAGTCTATGAAAAGAGATGAAATTAATCTATGAATTTAGAAATGATTGATCTAGAGTTCAATTACAACTAAGCTATGGAAACAAAATGCAATTAATCTAAGAAAAGAAAATACTCTTATTCTAGGAATGAAATGCTTGTAATCTAGAAAAGAAATTGTTTTCAAACTAGAATTGAACCTGCCATTAATCTAGAAAGCTTTGAGAGAATCAAATTGAAATGTTAGACATATAAATGAATCATAAATGAAAGTAATACATCTTCAATTCCAATTGAAACTAGCCTAATTATGCAAATTTTAAGCTTAAAGCATGAAAGAAATTAAATGCAAATTGACTATAGATTTGGTGCTCTCAAAAATCATCCTCCCTAATGAAGAAAAA
>MU227539.1:446255-462420 GCA_018584345.1 Thuja plicata | reverse complement strand
TTTTGAGACAAAAATGCAAAGATTATTTAAATAAAAGGGTGAATTATTGCCACATGAGTGTCCTTTCACATGGAATTATGGAATTCCTTTTTGAGGATAATTCATCCAATAATTAAATAGCCTTTCAATTCCTTTTGTGTATATTAGCCAAACGGGGTGGAATTGATTTAATTAAAAGCACTTAAGACTTTAGGATTAAATCAATTAATCATAGGGGTTTTTTAGCTAATAAACTCTGAGAATTTAGGAATTAATTGTAATGTTGGATTTATGCAAATTTGGGTTTTCTGCATTTGAAATTCAGTCAATTAAAGTCAATTAGGAGAAGAATTTGCCTAGTACAATAGGACTTCAAAGATGAGAAACTTGAAGGTATACACCAAAATTGATTGGATTATTAGGTGCCAATTTTGGGGTGCTACATTTTTCCCCTCTTTGAATTGATGTGCGAGCAGCGAATTGATTCAAAGAATAGTATGAAGTGAAGATGAAGATTTTGGAAGTCTAGGTTAGGTTACCAAGACACCGATCAGATTAAGAAGTAGAATCATGTGAGAAAAGATTGGAATTATGGTTAGATTGCCCCAATGTCTACTGATAGCTGATGAAGATCAAGGACTATCTTCAGAATCAGGGTTAGATTGCGTGAATACGAAGGTTAGCCTTCTGAGATCTAGGTTAGATTGCCTAGATAACGGTCTAAAGAGTTTTTGAGAGCCATCTTCAGAATGAAGCGTAACTTTTAGGAATTAGGGTTAGATTGCCCCAATAGCCAATGAGATTTCAAGAATTATCTCCAGAACGAGGCTTGATCCTTAAGGATCTAAGTTAGATTGCTCAGATACCTAAAAAGATAGATGACAAGATGTGAGATCATGGAATATCCAATTTTTACGATAATGTATGAAAAACTGAATATGCCCCAAGTGATGAGATGCCCCTAGCGATGGGGACTTCTGATTCAAATCAGACTGATTCGAGAATAATGTGAAAAGATTTAATGATGCAATCATCCTGCCCCCTCGGGAGTGAAATCAAAAGATGACACATCATAATGATGAGAGCAAGAAATCACAGAGAAATAAGATCAAAGAGAGAGCACAATCGATTTAGAGTGATCAAGAGGTCATGTTGATTAGGTTTGACCATAGTTGACCAGAATTGACTATAATTGACTTTGATGAAAAGATTGCAGAAACTGAGAAAAATGATAACTAGAGATAACCCTTACAAGAAAGCGACGTCAGAAAATTGACTGCATAAGCATCCAATCACGTCAGTCCCAAAACTTTAAAATGCAGTTTTGAGCTACTTAGGAGTGTTAGATTTTGATTTCGATCATGAAAATGGATTCAGAATGGTCCATTTAGCCAAGGGTACAACTTTCACAGAAAATAAAGCACTTTGAAAAACTAGGTCAAAGACTATATAAGGCATGGAGGGGTCATTTTCAAATCATTATTCACCTTTGACTTTAGTGATGGCGAGAGCTCTAGCTGACATCGATAGCATTCCCATGCACACACATCTAGTTGAGCACTCCTGACAGCACAACCGACCAGCGGAGTATTACGCACTTGTAAGTAATCGCAACTTGATCCTGTATTTTTGAAAAAAATTTAGCAATTTTTAGCGTTAGCATATTTTTAGGGCTGTTTAAACTTTGTCCCGCCAAATCTTGCATGAGGAAATAGTTTCCTCGCGCCGGGCCTGATCGCCCTTCGCGTGAGGAATCTGAATCCTTGCGCGGGTTGGGCATTCCACACGTGGGCCCCTCCCCAGTGCTCGCATGAAGAGCGCGCATGCACCGCATGAGATTTCTAGAATCTCGTGTGAGAACACATCCCGCCTCGCATGAGCCAGAAAGCTCACACGGGACAAGAGTTTCCTCATGTAAGAAAAGAATTTTCTCGCATGGGAAACTGGCAAAAATAAAAAATTGTCATTTTTCTTGCGTCGTTGAGTCAACTAGTTGCCATATCTTAAACTATGTATAAAATAGGTCTATAGTTGCATTTGTTATCTTTTGCTTTGAAAAATCATCATTGTTGAGGTACTGATCCAATTTTGTCACTTGCTTTGCGGGTCAATCTCCTAGACATCGGTTTCAGGTCCCATCATCCTATCATGGGTGAGTTGTTACAGAGATTATCAGATGCTAATGGGGCCCACATTGATGGGCTGGGATTGACATATCTGCATGATGTACCCAATATTCAGGTAAATCACAGACTACTTGGAGCCTTGGTTGAGCGTTTCCATTCGGAGATGAATACTTTTCTTTTGCCACAGGGAGAGATGATGGTGACGCTGGAGGATGTATACCAGATTTTGAGATTGTCATTCCATGGAGCTCATGTAGAGTATTGCACACAGCCGAGAGATGGTACATAGGCTTTGAGAGCCATTTTTCAGGATGATTTAGTGATGGGTTGGGCCATCTCCTAGGAGGAGTTGATACAGACTTATGGCAGAGATTATCCCTTGGCAGGTGTTCTTGCACTGTTTCTGGACTATCATCTGGTTCCTGATCATGGTCAACATGGTTTAGAGTGTGGCTAGGGCGTTATGCTCTAGAAGATGTTGGTTGTACCTGTAGTCACTTTTGGATGGGGTGATTGCATGCTTGCAGAGATGTATCATGAGATGCACGAGATCGTGTATCAGGGTGCCTATACTATGGCAGTAGGAGTCATCATTTTGAAAATTTGGGCCTGGGAACACCTTCCCATATGTAGGTCAATTTTCCATGATACACGATAGCCATTAGAGCCATACATTTATAGATACATCGGTCTGATGACCCAGCCTGCACTGGGTAAGACTGAGCAGTGGAGGGCGCAGATTGATGATATGGCTGCAGTCATATGGCAACCTTGGGTAGCCACTGAGGTTTCATATGATGCTTGTCATGAGCTATCATACATGTTTTGTTCATGTCCTCTGATAGGATGTACCATTACTGTCATTGAGCTCTTCTTGCTCACGCACATATTGCACCAATTTGGGAGGCCACAGGACGTGTCTCTTGAGTATTGTACTTATGCCTGATTTGTCGATGAGAAAAAGAAGGGGTGGCAGAGATTATTGGACAGGGGGCGCAGCATGATAGATGCATGAGTACCACCAGCTAGGTGGGATTATATGGCCATGGTGACAAATGTAGGTATGACACCTGCATATGGAGACTACATGTTAGCCCATCCATTCCCTAGATTCATAGCTCCAGTGGGTTAGATACCCCAGGTGGTGCAGCCACCACCACAGCAGTAGGCACAATAGGCTCCTCCTCCGGGATAGCAGCCTCAGGATCAGCAGGCACAACAACCACCTCTATAGCAGCTGGAGAGAGTTGTACAGCCCCATATAGTTCAGATAGATATCCCTGTGAGATCCATGGGATTAGATGCAGGTGTTGGCCCCAGTGGTAGCCAAGACAAAGCTGAAAAGCAAGGGGATGATATAGTGATGGTTGATGCTATTCTAACTGATCCTCCAGCAGGTGGACAGGTAGCACAGTTATAGGAGGCTCTCTGGAGAGTCAGGGAGAGAGCCCATCAGACCCAGAGAGAGCGTGACGACCTCTACATGCAGGTGATCATCAGGGATACACAGATATCTAAGCAAGACTGGGAGATCTAGGAGTTACAAGAGGCATTGGCTCAATCCCATCTAGAGACTAGATATGAGGCTACTCAGGCTTCTTACTATTATGCTGTGTATACTATTGCAGTACCTGAGGTAGCAGATCAGATTTTGCCTTTCATAGAGTATGCTGGTGTACGGATCATTCCACCAAGACCACCTCTAGCAGGTCCTCCTCCATGAGGTCCTCCTCCTCAGCAGTAGGGCATACCACCCCCTCCACCTCCTCTAGGTGGTTAGATTGTGATGTATATTGTACCACCATTTTGACATAATGTGCTCGAGTAGCACCCCTTTACATTTTGACTGATCGATATATATATCAACTCAAATTTTTTGGCATCATTGTACATGTGTATATATTTCTTTAGATGTGTATGTTTTATGAGATGATTCCCTATATGATTTAGATGTATGGATTTAGAGATGTATACAATGGATGAATATGCAAATGTTTATGCACATGTTTTATTGATGTATGAAAATGCTATGATTTGATTTATGCTTATAATGGATGCACATGTTTATGGATATATGTATGCAAATGAATGTATGGAAATGCACTTCTTAGAAATGAATGTAATTTAATGAATGCAATGGTACTAATCATCTCATGTAGGATATTCGCAATATACAATAGGTACTAACCAAAAGATGCGCATGAAGATCAAGAATGAGGACCGGACACTTGTGCAGTCGAGAAGAAACCATGATGAAAGATGAGGACCTTTGAAGAATGAGAAGACAAATGAAGAGAACACCAAAACTACCACAATGCAAGCCTAAAATGTGAATGCAAGCCTACAATGCAAATTCAAGCCTAAGCTAAATGCAATCCTAGGACTTTGGTTGTTGGACTCATCGTATTTATCATCATCAGGTGCTTTTGGATCATTGGAGTCAATACAATCCTTACTGGTGCCACTGTGACCATAAGAATATGAATATGACTTTCATCAGATAAAATATAGGAAACAAACATAAGCACCAAGGCACAAAAGCCAAGGTGACCCGAACATTGTTCCCAACTTGATATAGTAACAATTCACAAGTAAACAAACACAAAAATAACATTCAAGGAGATGATTTTGACCTCCCCTTGGCGTACAAATAAATAGGATTAAGGGATATGAGGCTTTTCCACCTTGATACATAAGCTCTTATCACATACACCCTATTTATTTGACATTGTCGGATCATCGAAACCACACCAACAAGCAGTAGACAAAGAAAATGTTAATGAAATTCATAAGAACAAAGAGCATACTATGAAAGAGTCAATCATATCTCAGCATGTTTCAAGGCTTATGAATGTGTCTATGTTTAGGGTGTTGAAAAAAACCATTTTGCTTGTGAGTGTAATGTGTTTTATTGCTATTGAGAGATGTTTACGTCATGAGATATCTGAAGTGTGTTAAAAAACACAGATGTGTCCAAAGAGAGTGTTGAAAAACACTGTTTGATTAAGGCATTGAAAACCACCAATTTGTGCCAATAGAAATGTTGTCCTTTGACAAGATTACTCACTCAAGTGTAAACTAAAGAGCGATCGAAGTGGGGATCTATGCCCCCAAGTAAGGAATGGATCAAATATGAACAAATAGATAGTGAGACGATGAGAGAAATCTCAGAAGTAGTGACAGTAGGCAGACTCAATGAGAACCACTGGTGACTGTCGTGAGAGAGTTTCTCAAGCATAAAGATTGATAATGAGATTGAGGCATTAGCAGGTAGACGTAGTGAGAACCACTGGTGATTGATGCAAAAAAGAGTATCAAGAGGAAATGAAGTACTACGAGGCATTGGTAGGTAGACGCAGTGAGATCCACTGGTGACTAATGCGAGAAGAGAAAGACTCCAAAAGATAAGACAATGCCCCCTAGACCAGAAACATGCCCCCAAGTATGACCAGTTTCAATCCATGTGAGGTTGAGAAAAATCTCAAAGATGACGGAAAGCATGAGCACACTAAAGCAAAAAAGTGAACTAAAGCAGGAAAACAAACTAAAGCAGGAAAGCGAAAGAGCAACTGCGAGAAACCTAAGATATGCTACGACAGATAAAGCATTGTGAAACAAGAGGCGCCTATTTACCAGGTTTTCACCATCTTGGAAAAAATTCTATTTTTTCTACCATGATGCATGTTTACTAGGTTTTCATCAATAGCACAATTTTCTCTTTTTTTTTGTATTTACAATTTTTTGTTCTTTTCTTTTTTTTTTTTTTGTATTTTTTTTTTTCATTTTTTTTTTGGTATTATCAAGGCATCTGTTTACCATGTTTTCACCAGGATAATAGATACATCAAAGCACCTATTTGTCAGTTTTTCACTAAGATGATCATTTTTTCAGGACATTTTATAATTTTTAGGATTTTCTCATAAATAAAGTATGTACACGAGCATGCAAAAGTTATCTCAACTATAGAATTTCTTCAAGTGAAGAGCATTGATGGGCTCTTTGAGTGGTTCACCTTCTGTAGTAGAGAGCTAATAAGCGCTAGACCCAAATACTGCAGTTATAATATAAGGACCAAGCCAGTTTGGTTCAAACTTCCCTTTCTAAGTTTGTTGTTGCTGATTTTTAGGATTCTCTCTCAGGACGAGATCACCCATTTGGAAGTCTCTTGGTCTAACTTTCTTATTATAGCTCTTAGATATCTTCTTTTGATATTCTCTGAGATGATCAAATGCCACCTTTCAATGTTCATCTAGTAACTCAAGCTCTTGAAGCTGAGATATTCTAATGTCATCATCTGTAATGAGGCCTTTCAAAGAGACTCACAAGGTAGGAATCTCAACCTCAATAGGTAGTACAGCATCTGCGCCATAGACTAAAGCAAAGGGTGTGGCCCCTATTGGCATTCTTATACTGATGTGATAGGCCCATAAAGCTAGATTAATCTGGAGGTGCCAATCCTGTCCAGACTTTTGTACCGTACGGTGCAGGATCTTGAGAATTGTTTTATTGGAAGCTTCAGCTTGCCCATTACCCTGGGGGTAATAAATAGAAGACCAATGTTGAATGATCTTGAACTTAGTGCATAAATTTGTTAGATCATTGTTCTTGAACTATCCCCCATTGTCAGTGATAATAGAGGAAGGTACACCATATCTACAAATAATGTAGTTAAGGATGAACATAGCTACAGATTTTCTATCAGCTACACTGAGAGGTACTGCCTCAACCCATTTAGTAAAATAATCCATAGAAATGATGATGTACTTGTGTCCTCTTGAGGAAGATGGATATATCTAACCTACTAAGTTGAAATCCCACTGTTGAAATGGTCAAAAGGTGATAAATGGAATGAGCTCCTTAGCTGGAGCGTGAATCAAGTTACCATGGAGTTGACATTGCTTGCAAGACTTGGCAAACTGCGTAGCTTCCTTCTCCATATCGGGCCAATAATAACTAGCTCTAATAATTTTACGAGCTAGTGTCAGACCATTTGAGTGAGAACCACAAATGCCTTCATGTACCTCTTCTGATGCATGTTTAGACTCATCAGGTTCTAGACACCTAAGGAGGGTACTGTCTAGACCCCGTATATACAATTCATTTTCTATGATGACGTACCGTGAAGCACTATGGATTAGATGGAATTTTTCATTTCTAGTATAGGTGTTAGGAATAGTTTGGTCATGGAGGTAAGAGTAGATGTGGTGGTATGAATCATGTCCAATTACTGAACAGACCATCTGGGAGTCAGGAGAGTCATAGGTAGGGTAGCATATTGTCTCCACTAGGAACTCATGTCTGAAATCATTCTCTGGCATTTACAACATAGAGGCTAGAGTAGCCATAGCATCAGCCACTTTATTATCTGCCCATAGAATTTGCTGAAAAGTGACATGTGCAAAGTAATTCTTAAGGCTGTCAACCATCTTTTTATAGGGTACCAACTTTTCATCTTTGTTTTGATAAGTGTTGTTGACTTGATTGATAACTAGTTGTGAGTATCCAAAGACTTTTAGTTCATCTACTCACCATTCAATAGCGACCTTGAGTCCATTGATCAAAGCTTCATACTTGGCGGTATTATTGGTACAAGGGAACATCATTTTATATGCCTTTGGTAAGGAGTACCGCTGAGGTGTGATAAACGAAATTCCAGCTCCTGACCCCTGTTGGGTGAAAGAACCATCAAAGAACATTGTCCATGTTTGATGCATGAGAAGCATAATGGACTCATTTAGGAATTACATCTTTAATGGTTGCTGATCTATGAGAGGTGCTTCAACTAATTGATCTGCAATCGCTTGTCCTTTGATAGATTTTCTCTCAACATATACAATATCAAACTCACTAAGGAGCATGACCCATTTAGCTAGTCTACCTATGAGGGTAGCTTTACTGAGTAATTATTTTAATGGATCAATCTTTGTGATTAGCATTGTAGTGTGAGCCAACATGTAGTGTCGTAGCTTCTAGCAAGAAAACACTACTACTAAGCAAGCCTTCTCAATTACTAAATAATTCATTTTGTAAGAAACCAATGTTCCACTGATGTAGTAAATGGCTCTTTCTTTATGATTTGGATCTTCTTGGGCCAAGAGAGCACCCAACGATGTTTCCATTGATGAGATATATAAGATCAAAGGCTTCCCCTGAATAGGAGGCATCAGTATGGGCAGACTGGCTAAATATTGTTTAATCTATTGAAACCCTTGTTCACACTCTTTGTTCCAGTCATAAGTCACACCTTTATGCAGAGTTTTGGTGAAAGGTTGTGACTTGTTAGCTAATTGCAAGATAAACCGCCTGATAGATTAGAGCCGACCTTGGAGACCTTTGATTTGTTTGATATTATGGGGTGGTGGCATTTCCATTATAGCTTGTACCTTTTTCGGATCCACCTCAATTCCTTTCGCCAAGATGATGTAGCCAAGTAATTTTCCTGAAGTAACCCCAAATGCACATTTCTTAGGGTTTAGACGCAACCTAAATTTCTCCATATGATCTAGTATAGGACCTAGATCAGTGAGATGTGTCTTTCTATCCATACTTTTGGCAAGTGTGTCATCCACGTAGTCCTCCATTATCCTATGCATCATGTCATGAAATACTATAGTAACAACTCTTTGATAAGTAGCCCCAACATTCTTTAAACAAAAGGGCATAACATTCCAATAGGATGTACCCCACGCACAAGAAAAGGCTATTTTCTCTTCGTCCTCTGGTGCAATCTTGATCTGATTATAACCAGAGAAACTGTCCATTAATGAATACATCTCATATCCCACTGTCATATCCATGATCATGTCAATATTAAGAAGTGGAAAATCATCCTTAGGACATGCCAAATTTAAATCTCTAAAGTCTGTGTAGACCCTAATAGATTTGTCATGATTAGTCACTGGGACTATATTAGAAATCCACTCTGCATAATCAATCGCTCGAATGAACCCAGCTTTCAGAATTTTTTCCAATTTTACTTTGATCAATAAAGCTACATGCGGATGCATCTTTCTAAGTTTTTGTTTGACAGGTTTCACACCTGGTGCTATTGATAAGTGATGGATAATGAGATCAAGATCCACACCCAGCATGTCAAAATATGTCCATACAAAATTTATCTTTTTCTCTTGGAAAAATTCTGTAAGTTCCTTAAGTTCTTATGTAAGTTCCCAGATTTATTGGCTGAGTTGGTTCAATTAACACTGATGAGCGTTCCTGGAAGTGACTCGAAAGCACATCAAGTACCTCACCCTTAGGCACCTTAGAGACATTTTCACCTTTTGGTACGTCTTTTCTTTTTACTTTTTTTGGTTCTGATGCTGCCCCAACGTGGTTATCACCATCAGAGCGCTTATTTTTTCTTCTTTTAATTTTCTAACAAAGGTACTTGATTTTAGCCTCGGTCATGTTGACACTTTCTTCACTAGTGGAGGACATTATAGGCTCAACAACGTGAACGTAGTAGGCTAAAGTTTTATCATTTTAGAATGTAAGGACTTCACTGGATGAAGAAGGGGAATTCTAGTCTATTAATTCAGGATGTTGGAGGGAAAGAGATGTGACAGGTTCAAGTGCGTTCACAGTATGGTCATCAAAAGTATTAACTAGCAAGCTGAGAGCTAAATTGATCTCTTCCAAAGGTGTGTTTGAATCCTTTTGATCCCTAACAACCAAATTAGAAGACATGTTAACACCTATAGACTCAGACTAATTAGGCTTTTCACTAGACCCCTCACTTACGTCGAGAAGTCTTTCATAAGATCCTACTGACAAACTATCAAACTCATACTCATGAGATCCTGTATCTGAACTCTGACTTGGGTGCTTGCACCATGAATTTTTTTGAGTTCTTACAATACTAGCTTGTTCTTGAGTCAATCATTCTTGAAATTGTAGTGGTATGTACTATTCTCCTTTAAAGTTAGGATCTTCTAAGTCTTTCCATTGCTCAAAAGTTAGTGTCTCAAAGGGAATGGTTTGATCAGAATCACTATTAGTTTCAGTTGTATAGGTACATGGTACAAACTTATCTAGCTTAGCAAAGAATTTTTCTAGGTCTGGAGGGATGGGATAAGGAAAGAAATCCTCATCCGAGATGTCTTGTATAGTGTCGACTACAGTTGTGCCTTTAGGTTCTGGTGTAGGCTCTACTTTTGGCACAAATTTATTGATCCCTAGATGAAACGAGACCTTTTTGAAACCTAAACCAGTGGTATCTTTTGTCTTTTGACCTAGAGCTTGGATAAGTTCCACTAACCCATTGCCATTCACACCTATTGGGCCACTTTCTTTGTACCCAAAAAATTTCATAATCTTAAGACCCTCACTTTTAGGATTTAATTCACGAGCCGAGGCAGTTTGTTCAGCTATGTTCTTTCCCTTACAAAGCCAAGCCTTGATATCTCTTTCCTCATCCTCATCTACCAATGATGTATTAGACCATACAAATGTACCCTCATAAACTATCTCAGGGGTAATGAAAGATTTGTTGTGTTCAGAAGGTTTTCCATAAGATCGAGGAGATAGGGGTAGAGCTAGTAATGATAGCACAGGTTCCATTTGATATCCCCCCATGCCTATATCTATGATTTTTAGTGTCTATTCCATGTCTTTGATCTTGGCATCACAGAGTTCTATGTATTCTCTATTAGTTGGAACAAGACTGCCAGCTGATTGAGTGAGAGCATTACAAGAAGAACCCATGTTAGCAGGAATGGTCACCTCTGCACCTTGAAAAGAAAACTTGATACACTAATGGTATGTAGAAGGAACCACTTGCATCGCGTGGATCCATGGTCTTCCTAGAAAAATATTATACACAAGAGGAAGGTCTAGCACTTGACATATGACGTCTCTTTCAACTGGGCCAACCCGAATGGGTAGCACAACTAGACCTTTAGATGTTCTCTCTTCTTCATCATAAGCTTTTATGGTAATTCTCTTGCAGGAATCTATGTGATCCTCATGGTAACCTAGTTTAGAAAGAAAATGAGCGGAGAAAATATTAAGACCAGCACCATTATCAATGAGCATGCAGCGGACTAGCTGTTTTCCGATCATGACTTCTATGTGTAGGGGAGCATTGTGTGGGTGACTAATTGAGTGATCATCTTCTTCATAGAAGGATAAATAATGAGGTGAGGTCAAATGACCCACCATGGATTGAAACTCATCCAAGTTGAAATCTTTGGGGACATTAGCTTCAGTGAGAGCTTTGTCCAGAATCTATCTATGAGTAGGTGAGATTTTCAATAGCTCAAAAATAGTTATTTGAGCATTGGTCCTTTGAAGCTGGTCAAGAATGCTATAACTAGTAGTAGGAGGTCTAGGGACCGCCTTTGTGGTCTTGTTGGTAGAACCAACAATAGTCTTATCCATAGTTTGTTTTGGCATAGACGTAGCAGCAGGAGGGTTAGGACCCTTGATAGAGATTCTAGCGTTAGACCTAGTAACAACATTCGCACAATCTCAAGATGTTTTTTATTAAGATAATTGAGACCCAAGGCCTCTCAAGAAAAATAGGGTTCTGGGTTTAGAAACATTCCCACTTCCCTTTCTTGTAAACATATTGCAATATTTCACTTCCACTGGTTCAATCATGTTGATCACATTATCGTAAGTGGTATTGGCGTAATTAACTTTGGCATTATTATTCTGAGTGTTGGAGGATTCACCTTTCTCATGATGAGGAAAGGGATCTTTGAATGCTTGATGATCTGAATTCTTGTTATGATTCTCCACAAGGATAACCTGGTTATCGATTAAATCTTGGACTTTATGTCATGATTGGAGACAAGTAGCAGTCTTGTGACCTTTTTTTTGATGGTAATCACAGTAACCATTCTTATATCACCAACGAGGTCTTGATTGTAGATTGTGTAAACATTTCTCCAAAGGAGCAAGAATCTGATTTTGCACCAAAGTTTTGAGAACCACATCAAGCGGTTCTCCCAGAGAGGTAAATTCACGCTTGGGTCGCGCTGCCCAAGGTTTGCTGCCAGAAAATTTAGAAGGCTGTTGAGTATTGATTGTAGCCTTTTTGATAGCTTTGGTCACTTGTATACCCAAGGTGAGATTAAAGACTAGTTTCAAAGAAGTTGAATTCACATTATTGACCACCCCATAATTCACAACATCTCTATTTTTGTTGGAAAATTTACCTTTGTCTTTGTTGGACGATGAGGAATTTTGCTTGTTATCTTTATACAAGGTCAATTCACCTTTTTTAACCATGAATTCTTCTATCCTCACAGCCTATTTTATCATACTATCAAAGTTAATGGGACCTTGAAGTTGGACTTGATACCCGAAGTCAAGGGTGAGATTATCTAAGAATATATCGAGTTTCTCAGACTCAGGTATTTTGCGAGCATACTTTGTGCAAAGTTGTCTCCATCTTTGGAGAAACATCAAGAATGGTTCTCCTTGCTTCTATTTAAGGTTGCAAAGATCCCTTATGTTGACAGGATGTTGAATATTATGAGAATAGTGTTGCATAAAAAGATTGGCAATCTTGTCAAAAATTTTGATGCTAGTGGGCAATCGTGAGAACCATTCCATAGCGGGTCCACCCAAAATTAATGGAAAAAGATGCATCAAATACGTTTGATCATGTATAAACTCCATCAACAAGGCACCAAATTCTCTTAATATTCAACATCCTTTGGGAAAAGGCAGCATAACAATGTTCCTATCAAACGGAAAAGGACATATACTTTCCATTGTGAACTGTTGCACAGGTTTGTCCTTATCTTTCATAAGTTGGCTGATTTGACCTTGCATGTCTTGAATTATCTTATGCAATATGGAGGTTTCAGTTTCCTCTTCTTTAGTGACAAGCATTTCAAGTTTGAAATTTGCGGGTAAATTGACCCCTTGATTTGCTAAATCTAGAAAGTATTTTTCTTTATCTTCTGCAAGGAGTATCTCCATCATTTTAAGAAGAGCTTTATTAGACTTTGTTGCATCTATATCATTTTGAGTTATTGGGTAATCTTCATTGCCAAGAATTTCATAAATGCTCTGAGTTTAGTCTTGACCCTGGTGTTGCTCTTGACCTTCTTCATGTTGAGATTGGTCATGACCTTGTGTGTAATCAAAAGGAGACGTCATGTTGTTAACGTGAGACTGTTCCATGTGCACTCCTTTAGTATGAGAGTGAGGACTCATAGCCGATGTTCTCTTCGGAAAATCAAAAGGATTGAAATGTTGGAACGGATCACTAAGGAAGTGAGGGTCATTAATAGGATCGACCCAAATAGATGACTTCTTGTAGCCTTGTTGGCATGAGAGAAATAAATTACGCTGATCTTGAAATAATAGATTAGAACAAAACTGAAGCACTGGCTTTGGATTCTGACTTGGGTCTACACTGAATGGGGAAGAGGAACATGATGATCCCTCTTGATTATCCACTTGAATAATGGGTTTAGAATGACCTTTTCCTTGGTTATAGGAAAACTATTACCGCTCCTAGTCATAAATAGCATAGACAAAGCTGATACAAGAGGAAACTTAAGATCTGACTCAGAAATCTGTCTCTACAGGTATAAAAAAAAGAAGGTAATAGGCTAGAACAACCAAGGTGTGAGATGCACCCGGCACGAATCATCATAGGTACGGCTAGAATAGGCGAGATATGACTATTGTGTCGCAAGGTACAAAACACAAGAAAATAGGATAGAGACAAAGAGACAAGACAAGTTCGAGTATGAATCAGTCAGTTTGCAACTCAAAACAACTAGTTTAAGTCTGCAAACAACGAAGGAACAAGCAATCAAATCCCAGACAAGAGGCAGATAAGGCAGATAAAAAAACTCAGTTTTCAAGATAAAAACTAGATTTTGATACATAGTGGGAACTGTTCTCTAACAAGTTTTCTAGGCTTAGGATAGTTTTAAGATGATACAAATTAGCAATCTCTATTTCAAGGTGACAAACACTCGTTTAAAAACATTAAGTTTCAATCAAGTAGTGATGCAAACAGTAGTCATAAACAATTCCACCAAGGACAAAGCAACTTGGTAGAAACATGGGAACCTTTGTTTGATGATAGTACGAATAGTTTAAGACTCAAGAACAAACACTCAATTATCGCTACAAAGAAAATTGGTTGAGAAGACAAAATCTGTGCCCCGTTGTCTTATGCGTATGCGTGCACCTCACACAACAGTGTCACCCTTGAAAGAGCGCCCGTGTTTTTGGTATTTCCAAGGAATAATTATATATGTTCAAAGGTTACCCTTAAATAGGGGCCAGTGTCATATACCACTTCAAACATCTAGGTGCATACCTATGTTGAGAATCTAGGGGAGAGATTCTTCTGTCTCCCTATGCACAGATTATGTCTCCTTTCGGAGGTGAACCAGGTAGGCATCTTACTAAGAGAGTGTTTAATAGGATTCCATTCACAATAAACTCTGGTGCCTTTGATATAGAGCTGGGGCCTCATAGCCACACCAACACTTGTAAGTCACACACCCTTGCAAGCAAGGCTGGGAGCGGTGCTGCTCAGTATGACAAACAAGGCTTTCTCATAATGATAGTCAAAATCAATGAGAAAGAAGATACTATGGATTTGGAGTCTTTAGACTACAACAAAGGAGACTTTATTAGAGTGAGGTGGAATCACTGACAAAAGGTGTGTACTCACTTGGGTCATTCTCGGAGGTTCAACTTTTGGCAGGCCCTCTAAAGGTGACTCAATTTGGTTCAGATTCAAGGGTTTGATTTTTTGATTCTCTCAATGAGAGAATAGCATACTTCTCTACCTTTTCACCTCACCCAAACACATCAAGCATATTCATCACCAAGATAGTTTCACTCCACCAAGTCCACAAGTCTTTGGGTTTCTGATTCTCTCAAAGAGAGAAGAGCATAATCCCCTAACAAGTAGAAGTGCTAAAGATTCGCTATCTTGCTTTGCTTCCCCAAGTATCCGTCATGGTAGCAACATTTGGGTCTCAGTTTCATCCATGGGCATCACTTCCATGTAATGAAGAGCCTATTACCCTACTTTTCTATTAGGATCCTTACAAAATTTTAACAAAGCCCTATTTAGACTATGTGAATGAAAAACAGTAAACAAACATGACGTTTTAATTATGCCTTTGACTATCGTCCTGCAAGTAAACCATTAGAAAGTTTTAATCTTTGGCAAGAAAACATGCAAACCATTGTAATGTTGTAGCAGAAAACTAGAAATAGAAAAATTAGAGTAGAAACAGATATCAGAATAGAGTAACAGCAGATTAAAAATTCTAAATTTTAAATGTCTATCTGTCAAAGTTCGCGCAAGAAAGTGCTTCGACGCGTGCGAGAAAGTACTTTGACACCTGCAAGCTTTCTATTTCCTCATGCGAGAGAGTGCTACTGGGAGAAAAAATTCATGCAGCTCGATGCAAAACTTTGCATGAGACTCTGTACCAGTGCAGTATGGACGTACGCAAAGCTCAAAAAACACAATCAAGAAGTTCAAAAATGAGGCTAGAAATCATTTTTTCTGCCCCACGGTTGGTGCCAAAATGTTATATGCTGAATGTGGACCTCTGAATTTGGCACAAACACAACATAGTCTTTATACAATCATTCAACTCACAAAAATGAACATGAATTGTTCATCTTGCAAACTCAATTGAAGCAAATTTTTGCCTCCTAATTAGTTGGGGATGTTGAGTTTACCTCAGAACAAGAGCCAACAACCTGACCATTGCTAACGTGGAGGATTTTTAGAATGTAAGAAAAGACAAATTTTCCACTACTCTATTAAATTGAAATTGCAACTAGTCTATGAAAAGAGATGTGATTAATCTATGAATTGAGAAATGATTGATCTAGAATTGAATTATAACTAAGCTATGGAAACAAAATGCAATTAATCTAGGAAAAGCAAATACTCTTATTTTAGGAATGAAATACTTGCAATCTAGAAAATAAATTGCTTTTAAACTAGAATTGAACTTTCCATTAATCTAGAAAGCTTTGAGAGAATCAAATTGAAATGTTAGACATATAAATGAATCATAAATGAAAGCAATACATCTTCAATTCCAATTGAAACT
>MU227539.1:383189-422762 GCA_018584345.1 Thuja plicata | reverse complement strand
AGCCGTTGGTGACTCGGTAGCTATAGTGTCACTCGGTAACCGCTGGTGACTCGGTGGTAACTGACTTCTCGGTTGGCTTCAACTGATGGCTCGGTAGTTACGGTGAAGCTCGGTGACTACCATCTGCCCGGTACATGTTGCTCTTCTTGGTAAACACAGCTGAACTATTCATATGCTCGGTGACTACTGTTCTGCTCGGTTTAAACTGTTTAACCACTGAGCTTTACAAAGTGATTACTGAATGCTCGGTATAAGCTGTGGACTGAGTGATGAGCTCGGTAAGCATTCAAAATCGAATAAGTGTTTTCACTGATGACAAATATAACATAATTCCAACAACTATGACCCCTAGGAAGACCCCATGACCCCTTTTAACACATTAGAACACTCAAGTGTTTCCTAGGGGGTGTTAGGACCCCATGGGACACACTTGAGCATTCTAATGTGTTGAAAGGGGTCATGGGGACTTCCTCAAGGTCCTAACGTGGGATAAGGCCTCTAGGACCCCTAGGAAGACCCCATGACCCCTTTTGACACATTGGAATGCTCAAGTGTGTCCCAAGGGGTCCTACGACCCCTTAGGACACACTTGAATGTTCTAATGTGTCAAAAGGGGTCATGAGGACTTCTTAGGGGTCCTAGTTTTCCTTATCAGATGTTAGGACCCCTAGGAAGACCCCATGGCCCCTTTTGACACATTGGAATTCTCAAGTGTGTCCTTAGGAGTTGTAGGACCCCTTGGGACATACTAGAGCATTCTAATATGTCAAAAGGGGTCATGGGGTCTTCATAGGGGTCCTAACACATAATAAGGCCTACTAGGACCTTTATGAAGTCTAAATGATGCATTTTGACACTACAATGCTCAAGTGTGTCCTAAGGGGTCGTAAGACCCCTTGGGACACACTTGAGAATTCAAATGTGTCCAAAGGGGTCATGGGGTCTTCGTAGGTGTCCTAACATGTGATAAGGCATACTAGGACCCATAGGAAGACCCGATGACCCCTTTCGACACATTAGAATGCTCAAGTGTTTCGAAAGGGTTCCTACGACCCCTTGGGACACACTTGAGCATTTAAATGTGTCAAAAGGGGTCTTGAGGTCTTCCTAGGGGTCCTAACACATGACAAGGCATACTAGGACCCCTAGGATGTCCTCATGACTCCTTTTGACACATTCGAATGCTCATGTGTGTCCCAAGGGGTCTTACAACTCCTTAGGACACACTTGAGCATTTGAATGTGTCAAAATGGGTCATGGGGACTTTCTAGGTGTCCTAGTATGCCTTATCACTCGTTAGGACCCCTAAGAAGTCCCCATGACCCCTTTCAACACATTGGAATGCTCACGTGTGTCCCAAGGGGTCCTACAACTCCTTAGGACACACTTGACTGTTGTAATGTGTCGAAAGGGGTCGTGAGGACTTCCTAGGGGTCGTAGTATGCCTTATCACCCCTAGGAAGACCTCATGACCACTTTTGACATTCAAATGCTCAAGTGTGTCCTGAGGGGCCGTAGGACCCCTTGGGAGACACATGAGCATTCCAATGTGTCAAAAGCATTCATGGGGACTTCCTAGGGGTCCTAACGCCTGATAAGGCATACTAGGACCCCTAGGAAGTCCCCATGCATAGGACCCCTTTGGAAACACGTGAGCATTCCAATGTGTCGAAAGGGGTCATGGGGATATCCTAGGGGTCCTAACGCATGATAAGGAATACTAGGAACCCTAGGAAGTCCCCATGACCCCTTTCGACATACAATTTAATTATTATGATCTATAAAATTTATATATTAATATATAAGATATTATAATATAAAATATGATAATATTATATATATATACATAATACGCCTTAAATGTTATTTATATATATAATGTACATATAAATATAATGTTTAAACGTTATATAATTATATACAATACATATTAATATATTTAAAATATATTAATATAAAATATATATGACATATAATTTACACATTATGATCTATAAAATTTATATATTAATATATGTAAGATATTATAATATAAAATATATATTAATATATAATTATATATATAATACATATTAAATATTATCTAATACAACTTAAATGTTATAGATATATATAAAATATTGATATTATACAATTTAAATATTTATGTTTAATACCCTTTTAAACATCTTTTTATATCTAAATGTTCATTTTTTCATTTACTCTGGCCATTTTTTTGGGTACCTGAAAATATCGGATACCCGATTATGGACTGTTGTTATTTTGACCAAAATATTCCCTATCCCCATAGACCAAAGAATCACGCAATTTCAAACTTTTTTCACAGGTTTCAGACGTGTTGCATAAAATAAAAAAGTGATTTAGGGCCCATTTTTTCAAAGCTAGTTAATTTAAGTTATTTTTTGTCAACTTGTGGTCTCAACATGGGAAGCAACAGTCATCGAAAGTATAAATGGAAGAGGAAGGTGACGGATGAATAAATTCAAGCATATAGGGAAAAAGATAGAGAAAAACACCGAAGAAAGAGATAAGGTATGTTAAACATTAATCAAGGTGACCCCGTCAATGTAGTTGCAAGTGAAGAGGATGTTGAATTTGAAAATAATATGGAAATTAATTTTGTGAATAACAATGTATGGAGTGAAGATGAAAATGTAGAGATGGAGAATGAAAATGTAGAGTCGGGGAATGAAAACGTAGATTTGGGGAATGACAATGAATTTAATGTAGATGAAAATGTACAGATGGAGAATGAAAATGTAGACTTGGGGAATGAAAATGTTCCACAAGAGCCACATGAACATTACACATCTCCAAATTATATGCGAAATGAATTCCCTTGCAATAAAGATAATCAATCTTCAAATTTAGGGCTTTCGAGAACACCTAAATGGTTAATTGAAATTGAGGAGAACATTATGAATAATTGGGAAGGAAAGAGATCACATAGAACTGTTAGGTTGTGGGCTTCAAGACTTTATGATCATTTTTTTGGAAACAAGACATTGGTTGAGAAATGTCAAATTTTTGTTGTTAAAGAAGCAAAAGATGAGACCTGTGCTTGTGAAATTGAAGATTCGTGTGAACAAGAAAATGGAGAGAAATGCTATTGTTGTGAAGAATCTTTTCAATGCTCTCAATAGCATTAAGAAGACAAGCAAAGAAAAAGACAAGAGAGTTGCTCGGAGGGTTATTACAACCTCCTTAGTAAGTCATCAGTTGAGAAAGACTCGTTTGATGAGACAAACCTATGTTGACTTCAATATAAACCACAAAACTTTGGATAGAGCACTTGTAAGAAGAGAAAGACTTGATGATCCGCTTCAAATTGATACATGGGCTTATGGTGGGAGACTTCCATGTTTTAATAAGAAGCTAATAGATGTTTTCAAGGATGAAATTCAGCAATTTTGGCATGCTAACTCAAGAGTGTCCCCAAATGTGAAAGATGTCTTGAAGTTGAGAGTTGGCAATCAAGAATGCACTCTACATCCTAAACATTATGTGGAGGTAAGTCAAACAATGTTGTATAAAAAAAATTGTGAGACACATCCAACATTGAAAATATCACAAAGGTCTTTTGTATCTATAAAGCCATTTTATTGTGTACCTCTTAAGATTTGGAATACATGTTGCAAATATCATGTTGAGTTTTCAATGCATCATGAACTATTACGGTCTATTCATTCTACTTTGCATACTAATGAAATGCTAGAGTATTGTGGTGCAAGTGGTCTTCCCAAATCATCAAGAGACTTGCTAGATCAATTTTTATGTCGTAGAGATGATGGTTGTTTATTTTATAAAAAATATTACTTAAATGCCAAGTGCTCAAAATGTAGTGGCTTGTCCAAGTTTAGGACATGTTTTCATCAGGGTTTGGAAGATGATTTTTGAAAGAAACTAATCCAAAAAAAGGTATATGAAACAGTGAAATATACCTTGAAGAGTGGAGGTGAAGGCTCTAGTTGTGAGTTAGTTGCAAAAGAATACAATGTTGCTGATTTTATTTTAGATTTCAAGACAAATCTGTTTTACAAGTATGCAAGGCATAGTCACAGGTCTCAATGGTTGGATCAACAATTCAGGATGTGTAACGACACTTTCCCCATTGGAACTTTTATATCTATTGTAGAATTTGTGGAGAACTATACATTGCAGCCCCAAAACGAGCCTCAAGCTCAATATTATAATTCCATTAAGGTTTCTATTTTTGTACACATCACATATAAACATTCCCATGAAAGCAAAAAAGATGAGCGGAAGATAATCAGAGAGTACCATTTTTATATGATCAATGATAGGTCTCACTCTCATGAGTTTGTTCAACATTTTTTCCATAACTATTTTGACTTCTTGCAAGAAAATGGTATTGCTATGGATAGGCATCTCATTTGGTTATGTAGAATGCCTATGGAGAGAGGTGTACCTCATATTTGGAGTTTTTCTGAGTCAGGGCATGGGAAAGGGGAGCACAATGGAGTAGGTACATGTGTGAAGATAGCTCTAGTTAAGGAGCAATTGAGGATTTTAGGTGTTGTACTTCTTGATGCTCATTTTATTGTTGATTGGTGTACTTTAGCATTTTCACAAGGGGGACTCTTGATTCTATAGTACATAGATTCTTTTCATTGGTTGAGGAGGGAAATATAGGAGATAGATTGGATTTTCAAACAGTGAAAGACTCTTCAAAAATGCATTCATTCCAAAGCTCCAATAGTAGTACATGGACCATTTGGACACGAGAGTTGGCTTGTTTTTGCACCATGTGTTTTCAATATGATTGGGATCATTGTGAGTCAAGTGAGTGGGTGGATACATGGGTTCTATAGTATCTAACTCCTTTATCTTTGAAGCCAGGAGATGTTTTTGCATTGGTTGCACCGCAGGGGAATGATGAGAGGTCAGATTATTGGTTAGCACATTTTGTATGAGGTAAAAAAAATATTGTACAACCAATGACAGATGGTGATGGGTTCACGTATCCTATTGGTTTAGTTGTTGTTGTGGGAACATGGTTGCGAACATACATGATTAGAAATAATGGAATTCCTACATTTGAAGACTATGAGAAGAAGACAACTATTCTAATGTATTCACAGCTTGTTATAGCAACAAATTTCAAGTTGTTAAAGCATCAAGGAAGACCAAAGACAAAAGAACTTTGGACTACTAGAATTGCTGATCATGAAGCACTATTGGTGACCCTGAAGCAAAGAGATGACCCTTCAGGAACACTTGACTAGGTAATAAGTTAACTTAGTGCAATTTTTTCTAAGTTCGTTAAGCTTAAATTCAATATGTATTAATTTCACCTTTCTTAGATTTTATTTTGAGTCAATAAACTTGGTTTTATAACTTGTGCAGGAGCACATATGAAGACACCTAGGGTCACCATGGATCCAACTAGAGATAGAAGGACAAAAGAATCCTTAATAGCTAATTGAGATATTTTGAATTCTATAATGGCAATTTGTAACAATCAATTTGATTTAAAAGTTAAATGTCCTAGAAGTCTTGATAAGGACTTTGGACAAAAATCATGTATGGGTGGCCAATAGTGCCAACAAGGGATCTAAGTATAGATTTTCTCATAAATAGGCAATGAAAACTCATAATTTTTAATTATTTACTTATGTCATTTGAATGGTTTGAATTCTTACATGTTTGATTTTTGTTTGTAATGCTTTAAGGATATTAATTTTTATCATTTCAAACAATCTTTGATGCTTTGAAATTTCATTTGAATCAGATGGATACATACATGATAGTGTTGGAAGTATAAGAATGGGAAAACAAGATACTGAGATGGGGGTGGGGGGTGAATCAGATCTTAAAACTTAACCACTTAAAACAAATTGATTCACATTCATACATATATGAATAAGAACCTAACATCAGATATCATCAATAACATGAAATATGTAACACATAACACAAAATTTGGTAACCCAGAAACCCAAATAGGTAAAACTAGGGTGGGGATGACACTCACAAAATCTTCACTACTATAGAAAGAAAGTTTGCCTGTTAGGGCTACAAGATTTTGATTGCAACATGCAATCTACCTGGTTAAAGGTATGTTTTGTTAAGAACTAAAGATCATTACAATCTACCTTATTAAAGGATTTCAACTTATAGTAAAGTAAGAACTCAGCTAAGAGATTTGAAATGGTCTGCTAAAACTACTCTATTAAAAGATTTCACCTATCACACCTGTTAGAATGTTCCAAGTAATGATCCTTCATTATGCACTCAGATGCTGATGACAGATCTTCTCTTTTCAATACCTTCTATGATCTCTTAATCTGATATGTCTTTACTCTGCTTATCATTGCTCTGTCATTCTGTTTGATCTAGGCTTCTTCTCAAAATGACTTACTATTCATCTCTCATGAACAATAACCCTTCTCTGTATATCTCTTACTCTCGCTCTTCTTTTACTTTTAGGGTTAGAAGCAATCTTATTATATCTTTTCAAATCTGGCAGCGAGATATAGATCAACGATCAAGATCTATTGTTTATGCCTCCAATTCATACTGATTTCCTTATTGGCTCCATGCCATGCATAGTATAAAAAAATTAAATTCAAAATTAACTCAGTAGACAAATATTAAATGCGTACAAATGTCATCCCAAATCTCATACAAGTCGGCCTAAACTATTTACATAAAAGTTTGAATTACTCCTGACATGTATGCAAAAAATGTTCTGCTCGGCACTAAACATCTCTAACACTTGACACTTAATATTCTACTTAGATTGGCATGATGTAACTCGGAAACCTAAAAATTTCTCAGCAATGTTGCTCGGCCTTGAATGTTTAGCTCAGCCACAATGATTAACCAACTAAAACTACCTAAGTAAATGACTAAGTGTGGGTCACTAATCATCAACAAAACTTAGGGATTAACAATCTCCCCCTTTGATATTACTAGAAAAAACACAATTATCATTACAATTCATTCTATACAAAATATTGCCTAAGTACATACTGTACCCCCCCTAGGAATTTACATCATACTACATACAAAACTTTACATAGTATACATGCCTTAAAAAAAATATTTACATGGATACCTATACTGATCTCCTTATGTTGTATCCTTGTTAGTCATGTCAGATTCCCCCTTGTTTTTGTCACTAATTGCTGGTGGGGTCAAGTTATACTTGTCCAAAAACTATTTATGAAGTTGTAAGGTAGACTCAAATGCAGAGTCCAAACTGTCCTTGACAAACTTCATAACCTCTATTTTCACTTCTAGCTCAGCAGCTAGACTTACTAAAATTTCTATAGTGGAGAGATGAGAATCTCTCATGACCAATTCATTTGTAGATGAAATTTATTTCTGAATAACCTCTAGATGAGGTATCAGACTTGTCTGAATAGTAATCAATTTGGTCCTAATTCGACCATCTTCAGCCATGAGCTCAGCTATCCTACTTTGTGCATAGGTCAACTTGTTAAAAAGTAAGTAGCTAGTGCTAGCATCCATACTCAGTGAACTTCCAGTTGACTTTAGGTCTAATTGCAGTTTCTCTAAAGCTTGTAGATTATCCTTTGTGAAGAATTCAACATCAGATAACCTCTTATACAAAGAATAAACATTTGTTGTAACTCCCTCTAAAATTTCTACTAGAGAAGAAAGTTCAACTTGTTTTACTGCAATCTCTCCTGAGATTTTTGCTAGTACCTTGTTCTCAAATTTCCTCTCAGACCATTGCAACCGTTTCTCATTGGCTTCAATATTGTCATCATTTACCTTTTGCACAATGTGAACTAATTGTTCAAGAATAGGGGCTTGCAGGTTTTCATCTTCCATTTCAAAAGCCTTTACAAATATTTCTTTGATGTCATGTAACACTTGCTTTTTCTTATGCTCCCTTTTCAATTTCTCCTGTCGTTTCTTCCTCTTAAGTAACTCCTGAAGAGTCTCAATCTGTTCATAAGACAAAACATTGGGATCCCATGGTGGAATCACAATAACTTTATTTAATGTGACATCTAGAATCGGAGACTTCTTCCTAATAAATTTCCTCCTCTTGAATTCAGGTGAACTACTAATCGGCTTCATTTCTACAATACCTTTTCCAGATTCAGTAGTTGTCACCATTGCATTTTTTAGTTCAGTCAAAATTGTCTGCTGATCAGGCACGCTTCCTATCTTAGTTCCAATGGGAGTTGATGATGCAGAATGTGGTAGATCAACCAACACTTGCATTGCCTCTTGCTCTTTAGGCACACTATTAGTATCTCTTATCTCCTCACTACTATCTAGAACTGATTTTACAACCTCTAAAATAGGTGAATGATGCACAATTACCTCTTGTTAAATTGTTTTCTCCTTCTCTGCTTCTTTCTGAGCATCCTTATCCTTAGATTCCTTTTGAGTTCTTTCTTCTTCTTCCTCTGTACACTTTTCTTCTTCAGCCTCAGTTGCCTTAATAGGTGAGTCCCTTGGCTCATCCTAACCCTCGGCATCTAGATTGCTAGAGTCATCAATTGTAACATCATTTGGACTATCAATAGTAAAATCAACAGTGTTAACTATCTTTGTTTGTCCTTGTGCTTCTGTTCCAGTCTTCTCAGGCTCAGTAGAAATGTGAACTATTTATTTCTGTGGTATAGGGGTGGTTTTGGTTTCTTTATCCTTTGGCTCAAAGGTTCCTTCATCAGTTTTCTTTTCTTTTGGAGCAATCAATCCAAAAATTTCCTGCCAAATCCTAGTACTCTGTTGTACTATCCCTTCAATATCATTTTTCAAAATAGCATAACCTCTCTGTTTAGGTATGAATTTATGCTTATATTCTTCAACAAATTTTGCTCTTTCTTTCTTGGTTAGCTTAGGAACGACTTGAGCTAAAGTACCTTCTCTTATTTGTCTCTTACTTGTGAGTGCAAATTCCCACTTGCTAGATAGAAATTCATACAAGTCAATCAGCACATTGTTTCCTATTTCTATAGGTGTTAACTTAAAATTACACATCATGTCTAGGAGATCTTCCTAAACCTTATATTTATCTTCTACCTTCAATGTTTCATACTCTATAAACTTAAAACCAGATAACCTTGTAGAATTTCTCAAGTTTTCACATACCTCATTAATATCTGTGGGTCTCTTGAATGATGTTGTTGGGTTCATTAGTTTGAGTCTTATCTTTTTCACTTTCTGGATCCAAATGTAGTTTCCTTCTTGGTTTCTTAATGTGTAGGCTCGGCACAGCCTTTGTTGCAAATTTTGTCTTCGATCTAGAACTACTTTCTCCAATCTTCTTTGCATAGAATTTTTTTTGCTCTACTAGAGATGTGGCAGCAGATGCCCTTTTCCTTGGATGATTTGCAATGGGAGGAGTAACTCTGGGATTTTCTTTACTTGGATTTGTTACCTTTGCTACTGCTGGCCTCTTCCCTTTTGCCTTAATAGTAAACTCTTCTTTAGATTCACTGACTTCTACTTCTTTTTCCTTGGATACATCTTATCCTTGTCTAGTAGAAATGTCTAGAGGTGCATCCTCTAGATCTTCATCACTCGGCAAGCCAACCATCTTTTTCATATTTTTCACAATCTTTTTCCTCTTTCTTTCCATGGTTCCTACCTTAAGATTCATCGAAATCTTTGCCTTTGATTCATCATAATTTCTTAATCTAATAGCTTTAGTATCAATCTCCTATGCTAGGAGTGCTATGATAGCTACTGATGCTTCATCAATATTGATTTCATAGGGAAATGGCTCTAGCCATGATACCCTAGGTGTCATAGCCTGAATATAGGTGTAGTCTGTATCAACTAAGAAACATATCTCTTAATATTTCTTCTCCACAAGTGAATTGGGAATTCTGGTCCTCAACCTCATTCTCTTTTTGAATTCCAAAAAATAATTTCCCATAATACCATTGAAATTATTGCCTAATTTCTTAATACATTCACTAATATATAAAGTGATGGGTCTGTCCTTCTTCCAGACAATATTTCCTAGTGTAGGAAATGACCTCTGTACATAGAAGAATATACAAATTAACAAAGAGCCAAACTTATATGATGAGGTTTTGGCTTTCCTGATTGATAGTAAGTTCTCAGCTAGTTGTGTCAACTGCAACTTGACAAGGTCGTAGGTGTGATTCTTTCTTGACTATCTTCCATGCCTGGTCCACGAATGTACATGAAACACTATCCAGTCAACTCGACTGATAGAACTTGTGAGCAATCACTCTCAATCTAAAGTCAAGTTCCAAATCTTTAATTGTATAGATAGTCATACCTCTGTTGTTCCAAATAGCTCCAGTGTTAGCTTCTATCTCTTCTTTACTTTGATCTCTCGTAGTTCGCTTACCACTGATAATAGGATACCCATTAACTCGATAAATAATATCTTTTCTGATCTTTACTAGTCCATTGTCCATCCACATATGCATATTATGAACTCATCTTAGGACAACCTTAATCCATTCATCCTTGAATTCTATCAGAAAATCTAGGGCACGATTTAACCATTTGTCAGCTAAATGTTTGAATTCATCTTTCAGAATTCTATTTTCACATAACTTGTCATAGGATTTTCTCAAATTTCTATCACCCACTTCGCCAATTTTAACCATGTAGCATGATCTAATAACATGAATCATAAGTACCTTTGGTGGGATCAATGAGAGGGCTCCATTCAAATAACTCAAAATTGTGCTTTCAGGAATGGTACGAAAGTTTGGTGGTGCACAAGAATCACTCCTTACTAGCTTAATTTGATTCAGATCTTCCTCCATTCCTTTGACTGGTGCGGAAGAAATTGCAGCCATAATCTCTTGAAGTTAGGGTTCAAGAATGAAGAACAGAGTACCTCAATAAGCAATCACTTCACACTGTTCAACTTAGGGTTGCCGACGGCACGCTGACAAAATTATCAAAACAAATTTTTCTAAGATCAAATTCTACAACTTCTTCGATCACTCTGTGAATGCTTAAAATTGCAAGGTAAAAGTGAATAATAGACCATTCATCCTTATATAGACTCGAAAGGTCAAGATAGGTAAGCATTTAATATTTTTCCCATTAGGTTAGTGCAAGCCAGCTGTCATTGGCTGACTAACACAACTTGCATACCACTCGGCTTACCACACTCGGCCATTACAAAACTTGCTCGGCCAACCAACTCGGCATCTATAGTGCAGATAGCTCTTCTCAACACTTGTCACAAATATGTCCTGGTACATCTTAATATATGCAGATATGGACTTTGGCACATTTACATATTAGGAACTGATGTAAGATTTGAATTTTAAATGTAGTTCCTTACATACATGTATTGCTTAGTTGGAGAAGGTGTGATCACCTGATCTATTGGATTGGGTGACCTCGACTTCATTGGATTCACTGCTGCTTGGCTCTAATTTCCTTACCCATGTCCAGTTCATCTGTGTCCTTATTTCTTCAACAGTAGGAGTAGGAATTTTTTTCCTACACTCTCTCTTAGTGTGACCTTTCTTCAAACAACTAAAACAGACTAAGCTTCCATTCATCCAACTCTTAGATTTCCCTCTGACATGTGTCTTTAAGCAATCTTGAGGTGCATGTCCATATTCTTCATAGTAATGACAACTCTGTCTTGTATTATAATCCTAGTTGTAAGTGTTGCCTCTCTTAGATGCCTTTTTTTGTGTCTTTGATGTCCATTGTTGTTTAGCATTGGATCTACATTCTTATGCCTTATGACCATATTTTTGACACTTGTAACAATAACCATTAAATCTTGGGTTGGGGGGTGCATCACTTGCTTCAGGCCAACATTCATGTGCTTTATGTCCAAATTTCTTGCAATTAAAATAGTAACCATTAAACTTAGGTTTAGGATTGGACTTACCTTTCTTGCTTAGGAAAATGTTTTCTGTATGACCTAGTTTTCCATAGTGGTGGAAAATAGGCTTGTTGTGCTTTGTCTTTGCATTCCTCCTTTCACCATTCTTAGATGATTCTCCTTTCTCAGCAGATGTCTTTGGTTCAGTGTTACCTAATCTAGAAGAACCCTTTGACCTTCTTGATGCTTCCATCATATTCTCAAAATGATTCAAAGCTTCATTAGGTTTGTTCAACCTTTCATTTAGTTCCTTCTTAGATCTTAAATCATCTTTCAATTGATTGTTCTCAAATCTCATATTTATCATTTCCATATCTTTCCTACTAATATCCTGATTTGCAAGTAGTAGTTGATTTTCCATGTCAACCTAATTGATTTTCATCATCTTCACATCATGTGTCCTTTCATCAAGTCTGACAGTTATCACTCTTTTGTCTTCTTCTACCATAGCTTTTTCATCTTCAACTTTCTTCTTTTGTTCCACTACTTCACATAGTCTCACTGTCTGCATTTCTTGTTCTCTTTTCAAGTTTCTAACTTCTTCACATAGTGCATTGTTCTTTTCCAGTAGATCTACAATTGCTACATCACTCTCAGTAGAATATTCATTCTGAAAGAGATTTGTAGTGCCATCTTCCCGGTAATGAGTATCATTCATTTGTTTGGAAAAATCTTTCCTAGTTGTTAATGATTTCTTCAATTCCTTTCTTGCTATCTCAAGCTGATGTAATTCTAGCTGGATCTCAATCTTCTCATTCTCAATGACTTTTCCCCACTTGTAAACCTCCATCTCAAGATTTGTACTCACAAGCTGATTAAAATATTTTGTAGGTGAACTATGCTCTGATACCAATTGTTGTAAGTACAAGAATGGGAAAGCAAGATACTAAGAGGGGGGGGGGGGGGGAATCAGATCTTAAAAATTAACCACTTAAAACAAATTGATTCACATTCATACATATANAAGAATGGGAAAGCAAGATACTAAGAGGGGGGGGGGGGGTGAATCAGATCTTAAAAATTAACCACTTAAAACAAATTGATTCACATTCATACATATATGAATAAGAACCAAACATCAGATAGCATCAATAACATGAAATATGTAACTCATAACACAAAACTTGGTAACCCAGAAACCCAAATAGGTAAAACTGGGGTGGGGATGAAACCCACAAAATCTTCACTACTGCAGCAATAAAGTGTGCATGTTAGGGATACAAGATTTTGATTGCAACATGATATCTACCTGGTTAAAGGTATGTTCTATTAAGAACTAAAGATCATTACAATCTACCTTTTTAAAGGATTTCAACTTACAGTAAAGTAAGCACTCGGATAAGAGATTTGAAACGGTATGCTAAAACCACTCTATTAAGAGATTTCACCTGCTACACCTATTAGAATGTTCCAAGTAATGATCCTTCATTATGCACTCAGATGCTAATGACAGATATTCTCTTTTCAATACCTTCTTTGATCTCTTAATCTGATATGTCTTTACTCTTCTTATCACTACTCTGTCATTCTGCTTGATCTAGGCTTCTTCTCAAAATGAATTACTGTTCATCTCTCATGAACAACAACCCTTCTCTATATATCTCTTGCTCTCGCTCCTTTTTAACTTTTAGGGTTAGAAGCAATCTTATTATATCTTGTCAGATCTGGTAGCGAGATCTAGATCAATGATCAAGATCTATTGTTTATGCCTACAATGCATACTGATTTCCTGATTGGCTCCATCCCATGCATAGTATAAAACAATTAAATGCAAAATTAACTCAGTAGACAAATATTAAATGCGTACAAATGTCGGCCCAAATCTCATACAAGTCGGCCTAAACCGTTTACATCAAAGTTTGAATTACTCCTAACATGTATGCAAAAACTATTCTTCTTGGCACTAAACATCTCTGACGCTCAACACTTAATATTCTACTCGGCTCGGCATGATGTAACTCAGTAACCTAAAACTTGCTTGGCAATGTTGCTCGCCCTTGAATGTTTAGCTCGGCCATAGTGATTAACAAACTAAAACTGCCTATGTAAATGACTAAGTGTGGGTCACTAATCATCAACAAAACTTAGGGATTAACAGATAGATGGGTAAAAGCACAATAATTTGTCACCCTTTTACAAAGGAAAAGGACAACAACACCAAAATTGTAAAACTTCAAGGGCATAAAATTTACATTTCTGTTGAGAATTTGAAGATGATGTAAACTGATGAAATGTGTGAAATAGTCTGAATTATATGCCTATAATTTTTTTAAAAAAATTTGAACCAAAATTAATATGTTTTTTAAAATTTTAAGGTCTATTTTTTATTTCGTGAAAAATATTGTAAATCAGGAAGTTTACTTCCCGCCAAATCATTATAAGTAAAATATTAGTTTTTCCTCCAATTTCAGAATATGTTTTAGATGACATGTATAGATAGTGCCAAAAAAAACAAAGAAGTTTTTTTGATGTATAGTTTTTCCGTTATAAGTATTCCAAGTCAAACTTAGTTGAAATCAACTATTTTTGTCTCCCGCCATTTTTCCCCTATCAAAACTATACCAAAAACCAAAAAAAATTATATATTATTGAAGATGACTCTCTTCTCTAGTGTTATCTATGATTTTAAAAATTTTCCAAATTGATTTAGTATTTTTTTATATTATCTGAATCAATGACTTCCAAAAGCTTTAATAACATACATGCAGTTTTTAACAAATTTATTCAATGTTATGTAGTCGAAACAACATAAAAATTATATGTCAAGAATCGTAGTTTTGAGATCTAGAAAAGGGTACTTTTAGTTTTTTGACATTGTTTAGTTTCAGTAGAGAAAAAACCAGCATAAATGGCAACTTGATGATTTGGTGTGTTTTTGGAGGTTTGGTTGCCAACAAGGCATGCCACCTAGGATGACTCAGACGAGTATAACTTGGCCGAGTACTACTCGGCCAAGGGTGACTCAGCCGAGTCTACCTAAGTGGTCGGCCACCCACGAGCGGTCACATGGGTGACCCACCCTTTCAATTTGAAAGGTATATGCAAAAGTTTTTTTTTTAAAAATAAATACCAATTGCAAAATTAAATACTTATTTTGTAATATATAAAGTTTTTTTAGGAAGCCAAAAAGGCATTTTGTGACCGGAGGAGTGTTACTTTGCAATTTTTGTAATATAGAACGATTCTGAAAGAAAAATAATTTTTTTACTTCTATTTGATCAATGGGAATAAAAGGACTAGAACAAGGAAATATGATCGTAAAAAGAATGACCAAATGAAAGGTCATACAAAACTTACCGAAGAGAAACCAGTCAATGTTGAAGAAGAACCTATCAATATTGAAGAAGGCGCAACTCAACTAGGGGAGGATATTGGTAGTAGTCGACGTATACATATTTATCCTACAATGCAAAATTTGATGGTGATGATTGAGGAATCATTTGTCAGTAAAATTGCACCGGAGCACCTGATATCTCACAACACTATTAAATTTCATGTCAAAAACATGTGGAAACAATATTTTGAGGATAAAACTTTGGTGGGAAAAGCACAATTTTTTGCAAAGTTATTCCGGAAAAGAGAAATGACTGCAGTTTTGAAGTTGTTAGGTGTTGATAATAGGAAAATTGGACAAGGAGGTCAAGTAAAAGAAACAATAATTGAAAATTTGCAAGATGTATTGAACGTTGTTAACAGGATAGATCATGGAACATCTAATTCAAATACTGTGAGAAGAGTGTTGATCACTATGATTACCAGTAAGATATTGACACGCGGAAATCAAGTTTGAGTAGTTTATGATTTACTCAACGTATCTCGAATAACTATTTAGAGATATATTAGGAAGAGAAATGTGTTGGATATGAACATTGATAACAATTGGGTACAGATTTGTAGAGTTCCTTAAAAAGACAAAATTTTTGAAGATGTAAGAAGTCGAGTCATTGAATTTTGGACCAACCACTCTCATGTTTCTTCCAATAGAAGGGACACTATACAGATTAAAGATGATGAGACCATTATGAAGATTTCACATCCAAAACATTTTTTCGATACTGCACAAAGTGAACTATTTGAAACATTGAAAAAAGAATTTTGAAATGTAAAAATAGGTTAGAGAATGTTTGAGATGTTGCGTCCTTTCTTCGTGCGTATAAATAAGGTTTGTGAAACATGTTGTTGTCAAAACCATTTTGAGTTTCACTTATATTTGCAATCATATAAAAAGGTTATGGCAGTACTTAATCTATATATGGTTCCTAGAAGTACAACAAAATTTGTGAAATCCATTTTATGTGATAATTCAGAAGACTTTGATGAATTCAATGTCCAATGTATAAAAAATTAATGCAATGATTGTAGAAATTTACATAAATTTCCTTTACAATTTGATAATATTAATGTTACAACACCAGTCCAGTGGAAGAGATTTGAATATGAGAAATACAAAACCAAGAAAGGACTAGAATAAAAAAAATTGCATTGAAGGAGAGTGAATCACCATACCTTCAGTTCATGGATAGATTTTGATCTATGATTTATCCACATATCCAACATTGTCTTGGTGCACGATGACAAGCTAAACAGTTTCGTGATTCCAAAAATTGTTTTCCACCTGGTTGTATTCTTTCAGTTGTAGATTTTGCAGAGAAATATACATTCTCTCCTCAAAAAGATCTTCAAAGTCATTATTATCATTATGATCAAGTTGCGATATTTTTCCATGTGACCTATAGACATGCACAATTTGATTTGGATGAGATTGAAAGTATAGATCAAAATTAGCGCACTATCATCAAGGAGGTTCATTTCTATATCAATGATGATAAGGTTCATGATAGGAGTTATGTGGCTCATTGTTTTGGCATGTTTTTCCAGAATCTTGCGAGTCACGACATAAATGCTTCACAACACTGGATCTGGTTTGATGGGTGTGCGGGTAAGTAAAATTAAATTAAATTTTCTTTTAAATAGTACATTTCAATTATATCTAATATTTAGAGATCATATATATAATTAAAAGTTTTTCTCACATGATTGTGCAAGTCAATTTAAATCCACGAAAGCCTTTAATTGGTTAGCAATGCAACATGCTAGACACAATGTTAAGTTTTTTTGGAACTTCTTTGAAAGTGGACATGCAAAAGGGGAGCATGATGGAGCAGGAGAATGTGTGAAGCATGCACTCCGACAACATGAACTTCAAGGTATACATATGTATGTCATTTTGATATTATTCAATTTGTTTACATAACTTAGTGAACTTTAATCTTCATTTGATATAGTTTGAATAAACTAATTTTATATTTACATGATATGTATGTCCTTTAAATTGTTAAATATATCTAGGTAACATGATAGAGAATGCAAACAAAATTGTTGAATGGTGTCGAAATCATTTCTCTACTCGAGACACAAAACACAATAAACATTACTTTTGGGAAGTGATAGGTATAATATTTAAAACTAGTTCAATCATTATTCATTTTTCATAATTAAATTGAGTTGATCTGACTAAATAAAATTTATTTTTGATTTGTATATATCTAGATATCAATTGATCTAATCCTTACAATTGTCAATCATTTTTTGGAATTAGAAGTTTACATCAACTGATGACTACAGGACAACACAAGCCTCCACTAATTCAACTAAGAGATAAATCATGATTTTGTGAAGATTGTGTTAACAACAACACAATGAGTTAATGTGTTAATTGTTACCCAAATTTTCCCCATTATGAAATTTTTGGCTACAGGTGGAGTAAAATGAGGCTCCCATGAGAATTGAGCCCAGCCTGTGAGAAAGACCTTAAATTTTATGGTCTTGGTTGTGTCCTCTATAGTCTCTTCAGTCTCTGTTTCGCTCCTATGCATGTAAAATAACATGAGTGTTGAAGAACCTATGTATTTGATAAGCCTTAGTTACCTAAGACTTGTTCGATTTCCTCATTACCTTTTTTGGGTGGCTTAAGTTGTTCAATTTCCATGTGTGCATTTACACTTTTCATTAGGTCTCTAAGTCACGTGATAAAAACAAAATATTCCAAATCATCTAGTGACCTGCAGACTCCCTCTAGTCTCTAAGTCTCATGAAGGAAAAGCATATTCCATTTTGATCAGGAAACTTAGCATGATCATTGGATCAAATGTCAATCCAAGGGGAGTTGGATAATCTCCTAATATAACCTAGAGTTAGAAAAATATTTGGAGATCACGTGACTCAATGTAATACCCAAATTTTCCCCATTATGAAAGTTTTGGCTATAGGTGGAGTAAAATGAGGCTCCTACGAGGGTTCAGCCTAGCCTGTGAGAAATACCTTAAATTTTCTGGTCTTGGTTGTGTCCTCTGCCATCTCTTCAGTCTCTATTTTGCTCCTTCCCATGCAAAATAACATGAGTGTTGAAGAACCTATGTATTTGATAAGCCTTAGTTACCCGAGACTTCTTCTATTTCCTCATTACCTTTTTTGGGTGGCTTAAGTTGTTAAATTTTCATGTGTGCATTTACACTTTTCATTAGGTCTCTAAGTCACGTGATAAAAACAAAATATTCCAAATCATCTAGCGACCTGCAGACTCCCTCTAGTCTCTAAGTCTCATGAAGGAAAAGCATATTCCATTTTGATCAGGAAACTTAGCATGATCATTGGATCAAATGTCAATCCGAGGGGAGTTGGATAATCTCCTAATATAACCTAGAGTTAGAAAAATATTTGGAGATCACACGACTCAGTGTAATTCCCAACTACATATATGACTTTAGTTTAAAGATGAGTTAAGTTACAGACTCTCTAGTCGCATGATCTCGTTATAAACCCAGAGTTAGGGGAATGATTCAGCGACTTGGAGACATAAAGGTTTCATTGAATCATGATTAAGGAGCATAGTCAAAGTGAAGTGAAGGTTTGAAAGCAATGCAAAAGATGTACATAGGCACCAAGTCTTGAGAAGGAGCTAAGGTTAGTGAAAAGATTGGGAGACTCAGCGATAAAGAGAAAAGGGTGACCTGGGGTTATGATGTAGTGCCTGGGTAGATAAAAGGATCTGGTGGCTACATTTTAAAGTGAAATCATATTTGAATCTCAGCCATCAATATAGATATCTATGCCACCTATGACTGTTAGGATTTAAATATTTAAGGAAAAATTTCAAATATCTGATCTCAGAAGTTATGAAAGAAATGACTTGCAGAGAAGTAGATGGATCAGCCAACTTCATAGAAGCACAATTATGGTGGTAGGAAGGATTTCAGAGATATATCTGATTGATCAAAGATATTTTTATGATGTATTTATGAGAAAAAATGATAGTGTTTGGGTTTTCTAATTATTCTATTGCAATTAATTGTAACCCTAATATGATCATATTGTTTCCTTGACTCTCTGTGTTAGGAGGAACGTGTATATATATCAGTTTTGGGAGCTTTTAGAGCTCTGAGTTTTCCTTTCTTAGAAGTTATCCATGGCATTTTTTTTGCCCTCTGACTTTTACAGTCTGTAATATTTCATTGATATTCAGAAATTGCAAAGGCTTTTTGTGACATTTTCTCTATCCCTGGGCTTTCTTATCTAAATTTATCTTACTGAATTAGAATATATTGAATGATTTTTAAGCGAAATATTGGAGTTCCTAAGCCCTCTTTCTTTCTGGAATATTGTGTACTAGTGTGGATGATGTGATTTAGATGAGTTTGTGGATATTCTTCAATCCCCTATCATCTTGTCTCATTCCTATGCCTGATTGCAAAAGTGGATATATGTTTGCAAGTCATAGTTTGTGTCTATATATAGTGAATACACTATTGGCTGTGAAATTACTTCTTTCTCTGAATAGCCTCTGTTTATCTTAGGCCTCTCTATGAAATACTTATGCAAGCCTATCTAGAAGGTTGTGTTCTATTAGATCCAAGGTTTCATACTGATATTAGTCAATGTGTTATGATTCAAGTTACCTTCAGTGTATTTCCTAGTAGGATAATTTTCTTTCATTTAATCCCATTTCATGCATTCCTTCTACCCCTTTTCCCTCAAGAATCTATTTTTATGTCAAGAAGCAAATTTGGGTGACATATCAAGAGGAACCAGCCTATAACTTGGAGGTCTTGTCTTGGTTAGAAAAAGGTCCCCTAACCTTGAGATAATTCCCATATTACACTAGATTACCAAGACTACGAGAGCTTGGGTAAGGGTGCAAATCTAGGTGTCCAACATTAATATTGCAAATGGATATGTTTCACAATGGGATCAGAAAGAGTTAGTCAGAATGCCTCCTTATGAAGATTATGACAATGCCATAGACTTTCATGATCCTATATATTCAACTGAATATGAATGAGTTTCTGATTTAGTTGTTACACGTGTGCGCTAACATATATATATATATATATATAGCTGATATTTTTTCAATTGTTGCGAATCCCAAGAACGTAGAAGGTGTAGATTATTATTTAGTAAGATGCACCAAAGAAAAATCCAAGTTGGTGCAAGAAATTGTTGATGGTGATGGACAACAATATCCAACTGGTTCAGTTGTTATTGAAGGCATCTATTATCAACAAGCTAAGATAGACAAAAATGGAGTTCAATTTATTGAATACATGCCTGGATAAAGAGTTCTACATTATAGTCACTTGGCTATAGCGATAAAACTGCAGTTTGAGACTGTGCCAAAAAAAGGACGTTGAAATCAAAAGTAGAAGTTGACTATTGAAGAACATGAAATTTTTTTGGAGATAATAAAGGATAGAGAGGATGCAGAGTACATGTATCAGGAGTTATAAATGACTTCAAATTCATGATTCTAGATTGAATTTATATATTGATTTAATGGATTATACCTTTAGGAACTTTCAATACCTTTGAACAATTTCAATCAGATTATCTAAATGATTTTATTAAAGGTTGTTTGTTAATCTATTGATTAGGTAAATTGTTCAATTACTTAATTAGGTAAATTGAAATTAATTGATTGAAATTGTACTAAAAGTTATCTATTGAAAATTTACATGATATAATTTGCTCTAAGATTAGATCTTTTATCTATCTATTAATTATGTTTTGAATTTAATTTAAGTTTGAAGTTTGAAATTGAAATTTACATGTTTAATTTGGTCTAAGATTGATTATGATTGATTTTGATCTTGATTTTGTTATCTATTGAAAATTTGTACATAACTCTATATATATATATATGACATGTAACAATGTACAAATGTCTAGATATAGATCAACATAAAACATAAAAAATACATGTGTACAGTTCATCAACATATAACAATGTAAATGGACCTATATATCAATGTATCAACGTAAAAAACACACATGTACATAGATCAATGTAAATGTCTAGATGTCAACATAAAACATGCATGTAACAATGTACAAATGTCTAGATATAGATCAACATATAAAACATAAAAAAATACATGTACAACATCAACATATAACAATGTAAATGGACCTGTAAATATCAATGCATCAACGTAAAAAATACATGTACATAGATCAATGTAAATGTCTATATGTTAACATAAAATATGCATGTAACAATGTACAAATATCTAGATATATAGATCAACATAACAATGTAAATGGACCTGTAAATATCAATGTATCAATGTACCATAGTACTATCAATGTAAATCATATGTGCATGTATATATAATATAGATCTCTCATGTGTAAATCTAGATCAATAACCGCCATGATCACCACTCTGTGCAGACCTATGTGGATCGTCATCCCGCTAGACCTGAGTCTATATATGTACAAATATGTATAGCAATTTTAAAACAAATTTAATTAATTTATATTTATCTAGACCAAGCTTAAAATGAATAAACTATTTAAAAACAATTTAAATTAAATTTTACCTCTATATCCTGATGAATTGGATCGATAGGCTCCTCTAAATCTCCATATGCAATGCCCCTCATAGTGTCCTGTACCTAGTTCAATTTAATTTAAAATATATATAGTTAAATTTATATATATCAATGGAATTTATATAAATAAATTAAATACAAAATTACTTGATTATTCTTGAATCTTGAAATTAAATGGTTTCAAGTGTACCTGGTGTAATGCATGTCCAATACCAAATAACTCAAAAGAATGTAAGGACACTATCTCAGGATCAATACCCTCATCCATAAGAAAATATGAGAATCCAGTGTGAAATTGGGAGGTCGTAGGTGTCTGATATAGCAGAGCCTGTGTATGCTGTCGAGGCAGTGTAAGATCATCCACACTCTATCGTGGAGTTGTAGGATGTATCTAGACATCCTCCTGTCTGGAGGTACCTGCCTCTGCATCTCTTCATCTTCAACTGCTGCATGTGGAGGATCTTGAGGCCTGGTCTCCTCAAACAAATGCAGAAATGTCATGTGGAGGAACCCCATGTGTCATTGAAATTTTCTGGTAAGCTAGAAGGAGATCACTGACTAAACTAGAGTTCATGTCACGCAGAAAATCCTTTGGTAGTCATAATATCTCATACAGAGTGGGAAGATCATATCGGATGTATGGATTGTAAAATGGACTAGAAGGATCAACGCCTATGCTCGTCTGGGATCTGAGCATGTACCTACCCAAAAAATCAGATGACAACTCATCGACCTGAGTCGCGATGGTGGAAATGCTAGAAAACATATCTACGTGTTCATCCTCAGCAACAACATGTCCAACTCTAGTGTAGGTCTACAAACCTTTTGGAAGAACCAAAAGGTTTTGACCCACCAATGCCCTGTTACTAGCGGGCTGTGGTGCCTCAGGTCGTCTACACTTATCTTGGTATCTCCCCCGACCCTGACTAGCATGTGGAGGTAAATTTGTGTAATCAACATCATACCCTAAATGGAACTCTGTAAACAATTGTTTGGAGAAATATAAGGGCACCTCATCCTTTTGGGGCCACATATGATGGGCCGCCAACCATCTAGGATATATAAAAGGAGCTACTAACTGATCTATACATTTTGTGACCCTATATGCTCTAACCACTTTCTTATCTATGTAATGGGTCCCAAACATGTTCTTAACCTAAGTAACAGTAATATCCCCATCAACTGTCCTCCAACCAAAAATACCTATAATAGTGCTAGATAGGCTATGGTAAAAAGAATCAATAGATGAATCATCATATGGATTGTATGATTCAACCTTCTAAATCATACTTATCAACTCTGTACGAATGGTAATTAATTTCTCCCTATTAGGGAGGGTAGCACTATTCTCCAATGTCCTCTCTAGCGTAGTTAGAGCGGCATGCATCCTCGTGATAGTCTCATGTCTATGACTATCATGACTCTGTGGGGGATCATGGCGACCTGACGATGCTCGTGAGGCCTGACTACCATGAACGCTAGGGTCTGAACTAGTAGAAGCCATGTGATCTAGAAATGTAATATTTAGAGATAAAAAGTGCACTCACTGCAAGTGGGCACATACATGTGTACAATTAGTAGGAAATCGGTTTAAATATACATGTACATTTGTTGAAAAAAACCATGTTTTTAAATTAAAAAATTAAAAAATATCTAGATCTATATACATATTTAAATTTTAAACAAATTCAATTTACATCTTCAACATGAAACATTTTTTTAAACAAAAGTTCAGAAATTTTAAACAATGAAAATTGTACACATGTACATGTATTAACATAAATATCTGTACATAATATATATGTATGTCCATCTAAACAAAAGTATTCAGGACATCCCCTTAAGCATAAATACATCAAAAAAATATTCCACATGTACATAACTTTTACTTGTGATTTTAAGATTTTAATATATATACAAATTGATTTATGTAACCTAGTAGATAATACTTCTAGGGATTTGTTATGTACTAATATTGAAAATTGTGTATGTAATGAAAATGTCTAGAATGATCAAGTTGTGACAAAAAGATTTTTGGAACGTTCTCAAGTAATAAATATAGTCATGTATATCTCCTAAACTAATTCCATACATAATGATTGCTTCAGATGACTAAAGACTAATTAGATTCATGAAATACTTTAGTTATGCTTTTAGTTTACATTTTGGTTAAATTATATGATTTTAGGATTTTAAGTTTACATATAAATGTTTCATAATTTTGGATTTGGGTTTGCGTTTATGTTTCAGAATTTTGGATTTGGGTTTGCGTTTATGTTTCAGAATTTTTGATTTGGGTTTGTGTTTATGTTTCAAAATTTTGGGTAAATAATGTGTAAATTTGAGTTTGTGTTTAAGTTTGGGTTTGCGTTTAAATGTTTTTAAATAAAATCAATTCTATTCAACCTAAAAAAATTCATTTCTAGAAAATGAAGAAAAAAACAATTACATTATAATGCTAGATAAAAAAAAATTCATTTTACATATATTCATAAATACAGTAAAACATTTTAAAACAAAAAGGGGGACCTACCTGGAACTCAGCCGAGTTTTCTTCCTCACCTCCATGATGAATCTTATCCCCTCAATGTGCAAATGAGGGGCTAGCGGGCTATTTTGGGGCTCTTAAAAAGTTCGGTATACTCAGCCAAGTACAACTCGGCCGAGAGTCCCTGGCCATGTAGGCGCCACTCAGCACCGCATGGCACCCACGTAAACTTGGTTGTGTGGTACTATAATGAAAATGAACGCCCAGAATTGTCCTTAGGGAATAGATAGTTGTGCTTCTACCCAGATGTAAATGATTCACTGTGAAGTGAGGATCAGTTGAAAGTAGCTTCATAGTGTATCTTTCAAACCGTGTGCCCTGGCACCATTTTCTCCATTGTCTCCGATTGGCCAGGTGAACGCTATCAAAAATACCATTCCTTCCATAGAGTAATTGGAATGCTCATGACCATGTTTGACCCAAATGACCCCAAGGTGCACTAAGCATGATTGGGAAACGATCTTCCAAAGCTCGTATCTCAGACCTCGTGAGAGGTATCATGAAATCATCAGGGGCTACGAGGTTGTGTTGCAGAGGTCTATAATAAACTATCTCAGTTTGGAAAATTAAAATTTGTTTCCATTTGGCAAGGCAATCTCAGTCAATGCCAAAACATGTAGTGAGGGTCAGTTGAAAGTAGCTCTATATTGTATCTTTCAAACCATCCATCCTGGCATTGAACCATTTGCTTAATCAGCTTTGGTTAGCCAGGTAAATGCTATTGACAACTCGATTCCACCCACAGAGTCATTGGAACTCTCATGACCATGCTCGACCCAAGTGACCCCAAGGTGCACTAAGCATGATTGGGCAGCGATCTTCCAAACATTGTATCTCAGACCTCGTGAGGGGTATCGACAAACCGTTAGGGGCTATAGGATCATGTTGTATATTTCTACAATAACCTCTCTCAATTTTGGGAAATTCAAATTCGTTTACATTTAGCAAGGCAATCTCATTTGATGCCAAAACTTGTAGTGAGGGTCAGTTGAAAGTAGCTCCATAGTGCATCTTTCAAACCATCCATCCTGGCATCTAACAATCTGCTCCATCAACTCCACTTGGATGGTTAAATGTGAGTGAAAACCCTGTTCCATCTATGGATTCACTTGAACGCTCACGACCATGTTCGACCCAAGTGACCCCAAGGTGCACTAAGCGCGATTGGGCAGTGATCTTCCAACACTTGTATCTTAGACCTCATCAAAGGTATTGAAAAAGTGTTAGAGGCTATAGGATCCTATTTTAGAGGTCTACAATAACCTCTCTCAGTTTTTGGCAATTCAAATTCTTTTAAATTTGGCAAGGCAATCTTAGTCAATGCTGAAACTTGTAGTGAGGGTCAGTTGAAAGTAGCTCCATAATGTATATTTCAAACCATCCATCCTGGCATCAAAACATCTTCTCCATTGACTCTGGTTGGTCAGGTAAATGCTAGTGACAACCCCATTCTATCCATGGAGTCACTGGAATGCTTGCAACCACATTCAACCCAAGTGACCCCAAAGTACACTAAGCGCGATTGGGAAGCAATCTTCCAAGGCTTGTATCTTGGAACTCATGAGAGGTATCAAAAAAATATTAGGGGATACATGATCATGTTTTAGAGGTATACAATAACCTCTCTCAGTTTTGGGTGATTTGAATTTTTTTGCATTTGGAGAGGCAATCTCAGTCGATGCCAAAACTTACAGTGAGGGTTAGTTGATAGTAGCTCCATAGTGTATCTTTCAAACAATCTATCCTATCATCTAACCATATTCTCCATCAGCTCCGGTTGGCTAGGTAAATGCTAGTGACAACCCAGTTCCATCCATGGATTCACTGGAACGCTCATGACAACATTCGACCCAAGTGACCCCAAGGTGCACTAAACGTGATTGGGAAGTGATCTTCCAAGGATCGTATCTTGTACCTCATGAGAGGTATCAACAAACCTTGAAGGGCTAGAGGATTGTGTTGTAGAGGTCTACAATAACCTATCTCAGTTTTGGGAGATTCAAATTTGTTTACATTTGGCAAGGCAATCTCAGTCGATGCCAAAACTTGCAGTGAGGGTCAGTTAAAAGTAGCTTCGTAGTGTATCTTTCAAACCGTCTGTCATGGTATCAAACCATCTGCTCCATCAGCTCCAATTGACTGGTTAAGTGGTAGTGAAAATCTTATTCTGTCCATGGAGTTACAAGAATGTTCGCGACCACATTTGACCCAAGTGACCCCAAGGTGCACTAAGCACGATTAGGAAATGATCTTCCAAGGATTGTAACTCAACCCTCGTGAGAGGTATTGAAAAACTATTATGGGCTATGAGATTGTTTTGTATAATTCTACAATAACCTCTCTCAATTTTTGGTGATTTGACTTCGTTTGCATTTGGCAAGGTAATCTCAGTCGATGCCAAAACTTGCAATGAGGGTCACTTGAAAGTAGCTTCATAGTGTATCTTTTAAACCATCCATCCTGGCATCAAACTGTCTACACCATCAGGTCCGATTGGCCAGGTAAATGCTATTTTCATTCCCATTCCATCCACAAAGTCACTAGAATGCTCGTGACCATGTTCGACCCAAGTGACTCCAAGGTGCACTAAACACGATTGGGCAGAGATCTTCCAAGGTTCATATCTCTGACCTCATGAGAGGTATTGACAAATTATCAAGGGATACAAGAAAATGTTACCAAGTTCTACAATAGCCTCTCTCATCTTTGGGCGATTTGACTTTTCTTGCATTTGGGAAGGAAATCTTAGTTGATGCCAAAACTTGCAGTGAGGGCCAGTTGAAAGTAGCTACATAGTGTATCTTTCAAACCATCTATCTTGGTATCGAACCGTCTACTCCATCGGCTCCGGTTGGCTAGGTAAAAGATAGTAACAACCCTGTTCCTCCCACGAAGTCATTGGAATGCTCAAGACCATGCTTGACCCAAGTAACCCCAAGGTATGTGACTGAGGACAACAAATTCATTACATCTATTAATTTATTACATCTGGGTAATTTATTACATCTGAGTAATTTATTACATCTATTATAACAAATTCAAACAAATGGACATAAAACTTCAACAAGATATAATTTAAATCATAATGATAATCATAGTCAAGATATAACTTCACCATTCAATTCCATAAACATGAATACTAAATGTGTATACAAAAGATGAAATAAATATAACATAAAAATGAAAATGTTATATAAATAGAAAGTATCAAAAGTATCAAAAGTTTCTCCATATAAAAATATGGCACATGCCATTTCAAAATGTCTACAAAATAAATGTTTCAAGGTGTACAATGTGGCATATATGCCATCTCAAAATGTGCCAAGTGGCATCTCTAAATGACCACAACTAAAACTACATCCTATGTCATAGGGGGATCATCAAAATGTAGCCTCTTTGAAGAACTATTTGGCTCTGATTGATCCTGCATCAAAAATAAGTTCAAACCCAAGTTAGATTGCTTAGTATATATGTGTGTGTGTGTGTGTAATTCAAACACTAATTTAATTAAAATTATAACTGAATACAAACATTTGTACCTGGCCTCTCAGTCACCTACCACGATCAAGTGTCCTGACATAAGCCTTTGGTAGCGAAGGGACAATGCCATCAATACCAACCACAACCTATAAATATATATTTGCAATAATGAGATTAGTAGAGTGGTGCAACATAGAGTAATAAATCTACAAAATAGGATGATAGCATAGTAAATTTACAAATTGATTGAACTAAATTAAAACTTATGTCTGTTGATCCCTCCTTTGTAATAGTGGGTTGGGTCAACTAAGATATGAAAGATTCTCGTGGGGCCTCCCTCACACTGGGAGTAACCTATGAGAGTAAAAAAGATAGTCAATTATATATAAATGTACTTCATCATAACAACCCTAGTTACAAAATACAAATAACAATATGTAAGTCTACATACAATCGGGCTATCACTCCAAATCGAGATGCCTGGTAGCCTAGGCTCCCAAACCTATGTCAAGACATCATCAAGAGCCACACCCTATACAATAAAGTGCATGTAAATATTTATTTCTACACACAAGTAGCATACATATGCATGCATAATTAATCTTAAACAATTAATTACCTTTCCTTTGTCGGTACATGAAGAAGGAACCCCCTCGTGCCCCCCACTGACATCAGTTGATACCTGCAAGAGTACAATAAGATGATAATATATTAGTAAATGTATGAATTTTATTTCTCTAATTGATAGAGATTTAAGCATGTACACCAAATGATATAAAAAAACTAATGGGTACATAATTTATATTATACCATATAGGTGTCAAGGCCAAATGAGATGGCCGAAAGTGTGGAGTCATCCACCTATCTCAACTCCTCCTTTGTGATCGACTGAACATAAATGGACCAAATATATATACATAAGTGCATGTATTCATTAAAAATAGTCTACATAAACAAATTATTTTTAATTTAAATAAGGCATGTGACAAATTTATTTATAATGTTTCCTCTTAACATGACTCCATGGCTTTGCGTACCCCTCCTTAGCACTCTCATGAGATGCAGATGCTCCATGAGGTGTTGCAGCCTCTGTAGCTGCGTCTCTTGTATCCTCCTCATAAATAACATATTGATATTTATTAGCATCAGTAAGCGGTCCGAGGCACAAATTCTTGCACATAATGCAAGTATGGGGCATGTATACATGTGAACTACTGCCAGATGTCGATGCGCCAACATCATCCACACTAGGAGGAAACAATGACCTGGTCTACATGATCAACTGATCACTCAGCATGTGAATGGCCCTAATACTCTATGAGGAAGCCTCTGCAATGATATCGGGATGATGTACTGGACGAGGGGGTGAGACATCAATGAGGGGACAAAGGTAGTGGCCTTTTTGCTCTAGGAAAATGGCCTAGTCTAAGGAGCTCCTCTGCCTATGCCCATGTTGGGCCTCATGCTCCAATAATTAACATTGTGACCAAGCACGAAGTCAGCATACATTTTTTTTATGAAATATAAAGGGAGCTACAAACTACTATGGGGTGGTTTATCAAAAGCCATCCACCAGCAATCCCAAAATTGTGTACGCATTGCATCGTTTGTGCACCATTTAATTGATAATTTGGGCTTTTTGGGGTCAAATTTTAATCCTGTTTTAGGATTCACAAAAAGGGAGGCTATATCTTCTTTAGTTATATTAAGGGCCGCAACCTAATCATGGTCAAGCCCGTCATCAAATTGGGCATGCATATCATCATGCCAATGAAGAGCACCATTATGTTGTTGTGTAAGTGTGTCAATGTTTTCAACAATAGTATTTAGGGTGGAAAGCATGGGACTTAATGTAGGTATATTATGATATGTGTTTTGGAAGCCCCATATAGTTTTTAAATTATCTTGATCAAATCCTCTAAAGATCTAGGGTTTTGAAGTGGTTCTAGATTGTTTTGGGGATCGTTATTTGGTGGGGGAGGGTTATTTTCTTCATTGTTGTCAGCCATGCCTGATTAAATAAAAAAAAAATATAAAATTCAAATTGATTTCATATATCATTAAAAAAATTAATACAAAACCCTATTTCAACCAAAATAACTGTATTTAACATTAAAATCAAATAAATTATTCAAAATATACCAAGAATTTACTTACCGTATATACTGCAGAGTCGAATTTGTTGTTAGATAAATCAGGTACCCAAAATTATCATGTATAGGATATCTAGAGCCGTTTTCCAATCCCAAAACGATGAGACAAATGAGGAAAAGGGCTTGCGGGTTCTGATTTATGCCGCAGGTTTTGGGTACCCGATATTTTTGGGTACCCAATTTTTTTGGGTACATGATTAGGCTTGTGCTTTGGTGTTAGGTTTTCCTAGGTGTACTGACACCCAGGCCTATTAAAATTTAACAAACATTTTCATACACTTTTGGACGAGTGAAAAGTGGATTTTTTTAACATCACCACTTTTTGGCCACTCATGATCTTGCACATACCCAGGAGGTAGAAAAGGTAGAAAGATAAATTAATGGGTTGAGACAAGGAATCCAAGATGAAATCAGTATGATGGCTCCTTACAGTATGCAAAAATATTTTCAGCTATCCTTAAGAGTAGAGGAGAAGGCTAGAAGGAGGAATGATTTCCAACAGAGAGATAGGGGTAATAATAGTATAGGATTCAGACGCAGAGGTAACTTTGGCATTGGACGAAGCCCAAGTAGACCAGAAGAGACTCAGTCCACTAATAATAGTGGGTGTAACCTATATAGAGGATCATTCCAAAGAGGAGGATACAGAGGAACATGACCACCAAGGGGTAGATTCTTGTCACAAGGAAGGACCAATTATGTCTTCACTGGTAGATGGTAAAATTGTAATCAAGTGGGCCATACAATGGGAATATGTCCTGACAAGACTTCCACATCATCTATAGGAGAAAGAAGAAATCAGTTAGTGCAAGAGGATGACACACAAAGTGTCACTTATCAAATCTCCAAGGAAGGGCTAGTATTGGATGGGGAAAATCTAATGTTGAGAAGGACTTTGTTGAAAGTTCCTAGTACTAGAGAACCACCTCAAAGAAAGAACTTGTTTAAGACTACTTGTAGGTCACACGGGAAGATCTGCAAGGTGATAGTGGACTCTAGATCCACAATGAACATAGTGTCAACTAAGATGGATACCTCACACTACCCCCTCCAAAGTGTCATGGCTAAACAAGGGACAACAGATAGTGGTGGATGAAAAACCTATGGTGGAGTTTGAGAAAGGAGAGTATAAGGGGAGGGTCCTATGTGACATATTTCCCATAGATGCATGTCATATTCTTCTAGGATTTCCATGGAAATATGATGTGAAGGCCATTCATGATGGTGAAAAGAATAACTATGTGATTACTAAGCAAGGAAAGAAGTTTCAGTTGGATCCCTTACAATAACCTAATGAGGAGAAGCATGTGGGAACCAGTGTGATGCTTTTGAGTGGAAATGAGTTTCTAAAGGTTATGAAGAGGGAGAGAGGGGTCTGTTGTGTAGTGATAGTGAAGCCAAAGGAGGAGACTAAGAAGAAGGCTAGTATGCCACAAGAAGTACAAGCACTATTAGAAAAGTACCACGAGATAGTGGATAATGTATTGCCTAGTGCATTTCCACCTATGAGGGATGTGAGCCACTAGATAGACCTCATACCTTGAGCTAATCTACCTAACAAGGAAGAATATAAGATGAAACCAAGTCAGAATGTAGAGATAGAAAAATAGATTCAAGATTTGTTGGAGAAAGGGCTAATAAGGAAGAGTTTGAGTCCTTGTGCTGTACCAACTGTCCTTGCACCTAATAAGGATGGAAAATGGAGAATGTGTACTAACTCCAAGGCTATTACCAAGATCACAATCAAATATAGATCCCCATGCCCCGGATTGAGGATTTGCTAGACAACTTGGGAGGTTCTTATTATTTCTCCAAGGTTTATTTGAAGTCAAGGTATCATCAAATCAGGGTTAGGCTTGGTGATGAATGGAAGAAAAACTTCAAGACAAATGAATGGTTTTATGAGTGGCTTGTAATTCCCTTTGGCCTAACAAATGCACCTAGCACATTCATGACGCTCATGAATGAAGTGTTAGCAGATTTTATAGGTAAGTTTGTAATAGTTTATCTTGATGACATTTTGATCTTTAGAAGGTCTAAGAAGGATAACATGAAGAATTTGGAAATGGTATTGAGGAGTCTACACCAAGAGAAGTTGATGATCAATTAGGAAAAATGTGAGTTCTTGAAAAATGAATTAGTATATCTTGGTTTTGTGGTTGCTAATGGGTGTATGAAAATGGATCTTGATAAGGTCAAGTCTATTTTGGAATGGCCTACACCTAGATCTATAGGAGATGTTAGGATTTTTCATGGATTAGCCTCCTACTATAGGAATTTTGTGAGGAATTTTAGTCATGTATGTGCCCCTATCCTCAACACTATAAAAGGAGGAATCAAATGTCAGTTCAAGTGGACAGAAGCAGCATATCAAGGCTTTAAAATGTTGAATAAAAGGATAGCAGAACTACCTAAACTTAGGTTCCCCAACTTTAATTAGTTATTTGTGGTGGAGTGTGATGGTAGTAAGCTAGCCATTGGGGTATTGTTAAGTCAAGAGGGATACCCTGTGACATTCTTCTTAGAGAAGTTGAATGAGGCCAAACAGAAGTACTCCACCTATGATTTGGAGTTGTATGCAATGGTACACGAACTCAAAAAGTGGTGACATTATCTCCTACCAAGAGATTTTGTGGTCTAGACAGATAACCATGCCCTTAGTTTCTTGAATGGGTAAGAGAAATTGAACCAAAGGCACCTTAAATGGTTAGAATCATTGTAAGCATACACATTTGTCATCAAACACAGGAAAGGAGTTAGCAACAAGGTTGTTGATGCTCTAAGTAGAAGAGTACTAGCTATACAGGAGATACAATTACAAAGTGTGGGAATGGATGACTTGAAAGATCTCTACAAAAATGACAAAGATTTAAAAGATGCCTATGAGGCATGTGAGAATTTCCAACATGGATTCAAAGTGGAATTCACTGATTATATGTTGCAGGTGGGACTATTGTTCAAAGGACACCTAATGTGTATACCTTAGTGCTCAATGAGGGAGAACATAGTCAAGGAGAAACACCAAGGAAGCTTGGGAGGCCACTTTGGAGTGGATAAGACACTTGAGAAAGTGAATAGGAATTACTATTAGCCTAGGTTATAGTCAGAAGTAAGGTAGTTTGTGGAGCAATGTTAGATATGTCATAGGGCCAAAGGACAAAGTAGAAACACTAGATTGTATAAACCACTATCCATACCTCAGAGACCTTGGGAGTGCTTAAGTATGGACTTAATTTTGGGATTTCCAAAGACATCAAAGGGACATGATAGTGTGTTTGTAGTGGTGGAAAGGTTTATCAAAATGGCACACTTCATCCCTTGCAAACAAACCAATGATGCTTCACATATTGTAGGCCTATCTTTAGAGACATTGTGAGAATTCATGGATTGTCATTAAACATAGTAAGTGATAGGGACAGTAAGTTTGTGGGTAACTTTTGGAGGACTCTTTGGAAGATGTTAGGGAAAAATTTGTCTTTCTCTTCAACCTATCACCCTCAGTCACATTGGAAAATTGAGGTAGTCAATAGGTCTTTAGGAAATCTATTGAGATGTTTGACTAAGCAAAATGGATAGTCATGGGATCATATTATAGGGAAAGTATAATATGTCTATAATGAATCCATCAATAGTAGTACTGGAAAAATTCCATTTGAGATAGTCTATGGGGCTAATCCTTGAGGGATCTTGGAGTTAAGCGATATGATTTTGCAAGATAGAAGAAGTACTCAAGGGGAATCATTTGCAGAACAGATGAAAGAGCTTCATGATCAAGTCAAAAATACTCTACAACAACAAGGGGACAAGTATAAGACAAAGGAAGACAAGAAAAGGAGGGATTTTCAATTCAAGGTGGGAGATCTAGTACTTTCTTATCTCAGAAAGGAAAGACTACCTAAGGGTAATCCAACTAAGTTTCTAATGAGGAAGATAGGACCATTAAGGATATTGCATAAGTATGGAAAAAATGCCTATGACATGGAGTTGCCTCCAGATTTGGGAATTTAACCCATTTTTAATGTATGTGACCTGTATCCCTATAAGGGGCCATCCTCAATCACTGGTCACCAAACTCTTTTAGAGTTGGGAGATGAAGAATGGGTCAAAGATTTGCCTACCCCACTCCCTCTGCAGTTGGACAGTATACTAGACTCCAAGGTGATTAAGAAGACCCGGAAAGGTACTTACACAGAGTATCTAGTAAAATGGTAGGGCCTGCCTAAATCTAAGGCCACTTGGATGACTGAAGCAAACATTATAAAGGATGGAGTCACCATTGAAGACCTCCTAACTCAAGGGACTTGAGTTCTTTGTCCCAGGGGAGTATGGTGTAGAGCACTTCCCATTTTGATGTAATTTGTGTGTTTAGGGTTGTGTTAGGAGTTTTTGTTTTGGGTTGTAATAAGGTCCATATGTATTGGATCCCAACTTGTTCATTCATGTTTCTAAGAGAAAAAGTTCTCCTAGGTGACAAATGTGGTCATTTTGACCTAGAGTGGTAAAAGTTACTATTTTTTAGTAACTTGAGGTTTAGTATTTTCTAGGACCCTAAGTATAATAAATAAGGTCATAGGAGCGATAAACATACATCAAGTTGACTAAAATGGTTAAAGAGCAAAAAATGCTCAAAAGTTGCTCGAGAAACTTTTGCAACTTTTGCAAAAAGTTGCAAATGGAAGTTTGGGTGGTTGTAACTACCCATTCTCAGGTATTTGAGCATGGATTGAGGATTTTGTAAGGTTAATGGAGTTTTGGATTGCATATTAATTTTGTGATCATTCTGTATGGATGGATTCCCTAGATTCATAATAAATTACAATGTATTCTACATTTTGTATGGCTGTGTACAAATTAGATTAAATGATCTAACACCATGGGGTGTATGTATTTGTATTATATTTATATTTCATATATTAGTTTCATTTCAAGTTAAATTTGTGTGGAGTTACATTAGGATTTAGGTCACTGTGTCTGCAAGTTCAATTTGTAGAGTTGCAGGAACAAAATTGGCTCTAACCTAAACATCCAAAGTTGAAAATGGATGAAACCATGTATGATTATGGGTTATATTTTGTACATATTGATTTTTTTTTTCTTTCTTTTTCTTGCAATTGAATTCCTAAGCTTGGAGTGAAGCCCTATGGCTGACTGCTAGAAATAGGCGAGCCCGGACAGGGTAAAGACTGAATTATAATCGAGCGCCCATGATCTTGGATGGATGACTTAGTGGAATTTTTGGAATCCCTAATGTGTAACCTTAAAGGATCAAGAGGTTATAGATGGTGAAGTGAAGTTTGAAGAACAATTTTAAGACAATTTGCACTGACTGGTCCAGAGGCCTAAAAGAAAGGCTGAAAATTAGGACCTGGTAGCAATTAGGGTTGTGGCTGCATTAAGAAACTATAGCTTTGGATTATTGAAGGCCTATTGGATATATTTCAGATTTATAATGTCTTCTATGAGGTTGTTTTGGAGAATTCGGAGCATTTGGCTCAAAATAGTGAAATTAGACCTATTAGATATAGGCCTAATTAGGCCTACTAGTGCATAGTGACAATAATTGGATTGTTGAAGTATCCAGAACTATTGGAAATGTTTCCAATGGAATTTTCATGGGTCAAGAACATAGGAAAGAGTCTATGTGGTGTATGGGAAAGATCCTAAGAAAGAGTCTGGGGTTCTAGGGGAAGTTCTAGTCAGGAATCAAGAAGAATGTTGAACTAGTTGGACTAGTTGAAATTGGATGAACTTTGTGTCTTTATCAAGTCAAATATACCTAGGAGGAAAGTTGGTAGGGAGAGTTTAGGAGATCCTTATTGGTGAAGAACACATAGAGGAGTAACCATTGGATGGTTAGAAGAAGTAATAAGCATTTTGGGAGAAGGAAACACTAGAACTCTAGACCCTCTGCATCAAGACCTTAGCCTTATTATCCCTTTTACGGATCCAATTAAACTTCTTAATAAGTTTTCTAATATTTACCATAACTAATTTTGGAGCCAATAAAATTGACATAAAATAGTCTGGTATGGAAGCCAATACCAATTTTTCCAACAAAATTCTACCTGCCAAAGACAATCATTTTGCTTTCCAAGATGCAATCCTCTCCATAATTGACTAGGTAATATTAATCCAATAAGAAACTTTATAGGAACTAAATATTAAATTGGAAACAAATCTATTTTATTCAGTTAACTTAATCTTATCTATTTATCATTTTAGAAACAACTCTATTTTATTCAGTTAACTTAATCTTTTCTATTTATCATTTTGGAAACAAAGCTGTTTACTAAATATCAATTTGGAAGTTTCTGAAAAGACTGAGTCTTTCAACCAATCAAATTGCTTGCACATGGATTGTGCTTTCTCAAATCAAATTTGATCCACTCATTTCCTTTAATCTTGACCGTTGATTTTGGAGAGATTTCCTATAAAAGAGAAGCTCTTTTCCTTCACAAAGATCCTAATTTTTGCTATCGTCATTATACTGCATTTTTTTTTCAAGCATTCAAGCATTTTTGCATTTTAGCTTTTATTTACCTAGCTTTGTTTAATTATTTTAAGCATGAAAACTTATAATCTTAGAGCACATTTGAATTTGGTATTATTAAACTGAATCTTTCACTTTTTATTTGGTGCTTAAAATGAATCTCTAATTAGCTTGGATATATCACAAACTTCATAATCATTAATATTAGATCATTTGCAAATATTTTTAAAAATCCTTCGTTTAGAATAGGTGTAGTCACTGGACTTTGCGATGACCTAAGAGAAAATTCTATACTCCTGCCTACTAGAAGGCAATGAACCGGTGTCGATTAGCTTAGGATGTTTTTAATATTCTAATTTTTTTATTTTCTAACCTACTAACCAATTAATGGATCATTTAAGTATGTGTGTTTGCAGCTGTAGGAATGAAGAGCCAAATTCACGCATACAGGTATACCATGAACTATCTTAGTACAACTATCAATCATTATACTCCAAATTTTATTCATTAATCACTGTCACATTTTAGCAACAAGTTTTCAAATTTTCTTCATCAATCACTATCACATACTCAACAAGAGGTCTTCAAATCTTCTTCCTCAATCAATGACACCAATGCCATACCAGAGGTTGACATTAATGACAACAAAAATAATACTGCTAACTGTTGGAGATTTAATTCTGAGCAGCTGATTGATTGTATGTTTGTCATTGATGACAATATATAATACATAGTAGTAATTCTGTATGCACTTATCCAAATGATGATATGAAGACTTGCGTGGATAGATACATGTTGTTGACATGTTTATTATATTATGTTCATACACGTAGACCTAGATATCATGTTTCAGTAAAGTTATGTAATTCTGTTATTGGCAGTTACAGTTCTGGAAGTGTAACAGTTTAGGGCTGACGTATATCACATGTTTCTTGAGTTGCACCTATCTTGTATATATGCATGTGTATATTCATGTTTAGTTATGAGCTAATTATATTAATCCAAAGGTGCCAAACGTGTTTCAAGAAGATTACAAAGTTACAGTAAAATTGGTGAGGCTGACATAGTTAAGCGTCGCGTCTATTTGGTTTATACTTGTGCGATTGTAATTATGCTTGTGTGCTTAGTAGAGCCAACAAGAATGTAATGAAGAGTTGTCTTATAGGTCCCATGATCTTATAGAATGAGGAAGATACTTATAACAAGTCAAAGGTGACACGCTAAGTGTCAATGATACAAAATGACAAGAAAGATGTACAGAGCAAATTATTAGAGTTGGTTCATTCATCAAAAGTCTATGTGAAGAAGAAGTGAAAGATTGCAATACACTAGAACTAATCAAGACAATAGGTCTAATCTATAGTTCATCATCAGATATAGTGCATATATGTTATTCAGAAGGTTGTAGCCTTCACCATCAAGCAGTGAGCTTTTCGACAGTGAGTCCATCACCCCTAACAGGGTTATTTATAAAAGATTCCTAACAGGGTCTGACCCTTAACCAGGTCACTATACTTATTGCATTGTATTGTACAACTCCTAACAGGGTTGAAATATATTCTAACAGGGATTACTACAAACAAGTATAGTTTAATGTGGGTGCTAATTCCCACCAGGGTTTTTACCATTTGGTTTCCCCGTAATCAAATTGTGTGTTAAGTACTGTGTTATCTAATTAAGAATTTACTTGGTTGTATTCTAAAGTTAAAGAAGTAAAAAGAATTGAAGTTACTGATAATTGATTCACCCCCACTCTCAGTTATCCTTTGGGACTATTCTAAAAATTGGTATCAGAGCCAAGTGCCTTGGAGAAGAAGCCTAATAGCTTAAGGTAGATCAGATGTGTTACTTCAAAAAAGAAAGCCCTAAGTTTGATGGAGAAAATTATTTGGATTGGAAAAATAAAATGATAACACACTTACAGTGTATTGGCTTTGAGATCTTTGAAATTACCACACAAGAGGTAATTCCATCTCTGAAAGACCTTGTAAAGGATGATGCTACTAACAGACAAAAGGATATATTCACACATAATGTAATTGCCAAAGAAGCCCTAATCAGCGCCTTATCTGACAATGAATTTTCTGAAATCAAGAAAATTGAAAGAGTATATACCATATGGAAGTATTTAGAAGACATGTTTGAAGGAGATGATCAAGCAAAGAATGCATGCAGGAAGACATGGAAGAAGAAATACAACAGTCTTGAGATGTTACCTGAAGAGAACATTAGAGCTTACAACCAAAGGATAAATGAAGCAGTATCCAGAATTAGGAACAATGGTGGTGAAATATCAGAAGAAGATATAATGGACAAGTTGCTAACTACTTTGACATCAGAATATGAAAACAAGATCAATATTCTAGAGGAAACTATGCAATTCTCACAAAACTTCAAGAGAGAGACTCTAATCAGCAAAATCTTTTCATTTGAGATATCAAGATTGAAGACTAAACCTAAAAGTGAAATAGCTTTCAAAGCCTTAGTCCATGGTAAGAAATCCTTTCACATTCCCAGTCATAGTGAGAAAGAAAAAGTTGATGAAGAACTTGAAGAAATCATTGCTATGATTGATAGAAGAGAAAAGAAAGGAAAAGGGAAATATGAAGGACAACTTCCATTCAAATGTTTTTCATGTAATAAGATAGGTCACTTTGCATCTAAATGTCCCACAAGAGTCAAGAAGTTCATATTTGATTACAAACCCAAATATAAGAAGGAATGTTATCATGCTAAAGAAGGTGTAACCGATGAAGATTCAGGAAAAGATGAAATTGGATTCGTCACCCTTAAAGATATGGAAAGGTTGCTTGAGCAAATGGACATTGCAGATGAAAAGGAAGAACAAGAGCTAGCCCTAATTTCCAAAGTAGACATCAGAACTGATTGGATTATTGACAGTGGATGCTCTCATCATATGACTAGTGACAAAGACAGATTTGTTCAGTTAGACAAGTACAATGGTGGTATGGTTAGATTTGGAGATAACAATCCTAAACCTATCATAGGCAGAGGTTCTATCACTTTGGATGGAAAGAATAAGACATATGATGTTCTATATGTTGATGGATTACATCATAACTTGCTGAGTGTTGGAAAGCTACTTGACAAAGGTTATCATTTGGAGTTCAAAGACAACAAGTGCATCATTAACAACAAGGATGGAG
>MU227539.1:357447-375017 GCA_018584345.1 Thuja plicata | reverse complement strand
ACGTGTGTATATACACATGTATATATACACACATGTATATATACACACGTGTATATACACGTGTGTATATATACACACGTGTATATATATACATACCCACATTAAAAATAAAAATAAAGATTAAAAAAAGATTTCAAAAAAAATAAATTTAAAAAAAATTTAATTAAAAAAAAAAAAAATTGGAATCCATAAATAGCTTATTCTCAAATAAGAAATGAATTTCAGCTTTTATTTAGGATTAACTAATGCAAGTATTGACGTCAAAATGGGAATTAGTTTTCTAATTCAAGAATTCAAAAAATGCCCCAAACAAAAATTAAATTATTCTAGCATTAACGAATGCTTATTGAGACCTATAAGAAAGTTCTAAGTTGGGGCCAAGATTCAAAAGCGGTGGAAGATATCGTAGGATCTTGATTTGGAAGTTGAATCGGCGCTTTTTTTTAAGCAAGTACATCTGTCCTCTGCTCTCTCTCACTTCAAATTTTGAAGCACGAAACTGCTTTATTTTGAATTTAAAAAGCTCAATCTTATCGTTCCATATATTTGCATTCATGTTTTTTGAGACAGAAATATTTCGAAAGATTGTGAACTTGTAAATTATTTCTTGAAATGCAAAGATTTAAACAGTTTTACTTCTTCACCATCTTTTGAAGTTGTACTAATTTCTGTAATCTGTATTGGTATTGACACATCGCTTGCATCATGCTCGAGTAATGATATTTTTGGGTTTCTTAATTTAGGAGTCTTAAAGTTATAATTTGAGATCTAGTAATAAATTTGAATCAGTAAATATACGTGTTTTAAGATTCCTGTGTGTGTAAGAGGAAAGCTTCTGTTTGCTTTAGCAATTTCTTTGTTTTCTAATTTCTTCAACCTGCCTGCCTTGTATCTTAGGCTCGCCAGTTTATGTGAATGATGAGCTCATCTGACTTGGACGAATCCTGGGAATTGTTGAGGAATTATGTTTTGCCTTATTATGTAAACTTTCTTGAAAACTGTCCACTTTCGTATTTTGGCCATCCTAAAGTTATTTTGTAGACGTTTATTTTTTTAGTGATCCTGTATGTGGATTTTGAAATGCAGCAAGTAAAGAAATACAGAGAATAAGAACTATAGCAAACAGATTGTTTTAACACACAAAATAACACTTTATTCAATAAAAATGGATTAATCAGGTCTTTTCTTTGTTTTACAGACTTTACACACTTATTCAGACACAATTACAGAGCAGCAAGAAACTGTTATGTATAGTTTGCATACTTACTAACAGTTCTGTGCGTACAAATCCCTCAACTAATCCTTTTTCATGCACAAATTATGCCAAGCTATGGATCAATGTTTAGTTAACAACAAGTTAATAGAAGTCAATTTTCTAATTGCATGGAAAACTCCTTAATTGAAGTTACTCAAAATATGGTTATATTAAGTGTAAAAAAAAGTTTTGCGTATGGTAGATAACTAAACAATGTGTATGGTGGCGAGGCTTGTGCATCACATTGCAACATCCTCTCTTGTCTTTGAGACTCACAATTTCATCTTGAAGCATTAAAAACATAGATCTTTGCAACTCAATGTGGCATTGTTAGTACAAGATAACTCAATGCGGTAATATCCATTGTTAGTACAAGATAACTCAATACGGTAATATCCAAAACTCTGCAAGTCACTATGCAACATTTCCATCACTATCTTGCTTTCTCTAACATAGAGAACGCTTATGGTAGCTCTCAATGTGCCAATTAAAGTAAGAAGGCATCTACTACTTTACTAAAACATCCGAACTTCATTTGATCATTATACCTTTTGACAAGAAAACACTTAGGCTTGTACAACCTTTTGAACATCTTTGTTACAATTTGCTAGCAGCATCCATCAAATCGATCCATAATTAATTAGCATACAACCTTTGTACATTTTCCACTATAATCTCTATTCCAACGTGACTTTTCACAATAATTCTTCAACTGACAAATTAAACAATGGTCAATATCCCAACACTTATCCTCTTTATGTTCTTCGTTGTGACAATGAGATACATTGTGTCCCTTGAGCTAATTTACTTGAGACGAAAGAACTAGGTTTCATAAACTATTTTCTCAGGATGGAGGTTTATCAAAGTAAAGATGAGATTTACATTTGTCAAACAAAGTATGCAAATGATATGTTGAAGAAATTTGATATGGTTGATTGTAACCCATCCTCCATTCCAAGTGATCATATAGTTGTGTTATGTAGAGATAATGGTGCTAAAATAGTTGATGAGACAACTTATAGAAGTCTTGATGGAAGTTGATGTTTCTAACCCACAAAAGGCATGATATTGCATTTTCAATTTTAGTTGTTTGAAGGTACAATGAAAATCCATCAGAAACATACATTAAGGCAGCAAAAATAATTTTAAGGTATGTGAAAGACACTCTAAATTTGTGTATTCATTAATACTCTTCTACAAGGTTCCAACTTGTTGGCTTTAGTGATTTAGAATTAGAACGTAGTTTGGATGATAATAAGTCTACATCTAGAAATTTATTTCCTTTTGATTTTGGTTTAATTACTTGGAGCTCAAAAAAGCATTGTTTTTCTCTCATATATAAAAGCAAAATATGTTGTTGTCAGTTTAGTAGCTACACAAGCTCTTTGGCTTAGAAAAGTTCTCAAACAAATTGGAGGGAAGAAAATTCAGCGTACAGTATTTATTTGTGAAAATGTGAGTGCCATAAAGTTAGCAAAAAATCTATTCCAGCATAATAGGCCCAAATATTTTGATGTGAAGTATCATTTCATTTATGATTTAGTACAAAAGAAAGAATTCAAATTGACATACATCAACACCCAAGATCACCAAGACGGAGCTAGTCCAAGAATTAAATCTCACATATGTCTTAATTTAGTACCGACTTTAAAATATTTATAAAAGTCAATAGGTTTTTTTTTTCCTTCATAGTTCTTCCTGAGCTCACTCTAGACCTCATAAAAGATGAGATTGGAATTGTACCATGTGAATTAGGTACATTCGATGCCCCTCAATCTTTGTCACTTCAACTGAAAAATTTCCACCTTAATACTCCTTGGTGTCAATGAGATCCCGTCCTTAGCATGTTCTTGAGATAAAACGTTTCACTAAAAAAAATAACGAAAACTTCCCAAAATGTGAAGACAGAAGATATTGTTGCCCGGGATAATGAATTTTTTATGTTTATTTCTTTTGAAATAAAAGATATAAAAATATATATATTAATTAAAAATTTAGAATAAAAAACTTCCAAAGAGTAATAGTTATTACAAAATTCTTAAGGAGGCTTTGTACCGTGGGGTGTGCGTTTAGCGGAATTGTACAACTCTCATTCCAATTGAATAGAATCATGTAAAATTAGCAAGAGTATAGCCTTTACTAAATCAGAATAATAGATATGGGTTTTATGCGATAACATATATTTGTGGTTCACTATCACTTAAGATAGTTCCATTCACATCTTCAAGGATCTGATCAGATCTGGGCGGATCTATCTCCTATCCCTACTACTATTTATATATGGCCAGTAGGAGAGCTTTCAAAGGGCTGCAAAGATCAGGGGCTTATAGGGAATCAAAGACTTTATCTCAATATTTCTTATAAAAGTCATCATTAGATTAACAACAATATTGTTACTCATGACAAAATAATGAATGTTTTTGATAAAGATATGTCTGTCTTTTTAAGGAATATGCATGACATTATTTCTACATATTTTTGAATGTTCAATATAAAGATATGTCTGTCTTTTTAAGGAACATGCATGACATTAATTCTACATATTGTTTAGTATTTATAATATTTCAATAGCCAATAAGATTATTTTGGTGAAATCAATTCTTTCAATTTCTCTGATAAAGATATGTCTGTCTTTTTAAGGAATATGCATGACATTACTTCTACATATTTTTGAATGGTCAATATAAAGATATGTCTGTCTTTTTAAGGAACATGCATGACATTACTTCTACATATTGTTTAGTATTTATAATATTTCAATAGCCAATAAGATTATTTTGGTGAAATCAATTCTTTCAATTTCTCAGGAAAGAGTTGAAGAAACTGGAAAGATTGAACAAAAGATAAAGATTTTTAAAATCAAAAATTTTAAATGTGATTAACATAATAGGCCCATTTGACCAAATAATTCACGAAACATTCCACTCTCTAGGAATAAGAATAAAAGGGATAGATTCAAAGTTTTACGAAAGGTGAAGAATCTACTTCACAAAAGATGCCGACCTCCAAAAATATTCATGATACCTCCTATTATTTACAAGGGAAACCAAAATCCCCAATTCAATCTCACATAATATCTTCTTTAAATTCAACTCATAAGATTGTCAGCCCTTTGAGCATCAAGAAGAAGTATGTCAAAAAATATCCCCCTTGAAGTCCAACCGATATAGCCATGTATTGTAACATCATCTACATTTCCACTTCTAATTTTACATTAGAACTAGACCCATCGAAGATTTCAACTTGACCAAATTTTGTTCATGAACATTATAAATGAATATTTTCTATGTCAAGTCAAAATTAATAATTTTCTTAACAAAGTCATCTTTGAAGACTAAATTTTCAAGCATGTGCTTATATATTAATCTACAATAAGAAATAAATCCATCTCTTTGTCGCATACATTCAACAAATAACTCATCCATAATAACCAACACTTGTTTCATTTTATTTACCTTCTCCACTAGCATTAATAAATTATTTTTTTCTTTACTTCCCAAACAAAAACATGTTCCTTCTCCAAAAAAACTTCCCATACACAACATTGTCAAAGGCAAGAAAATCGTTTGATTCATCTTCCCTCTTAGGAAGATCTATACTCTATTCAATAGATGCAAAATGGCCCACATTTCTACCCTCACAAACCTCTTGCCAGTAAATGAGTATGTAGGTTGGTTGGCCATCTTCCTAGTGGTTTGATGAATCAACTTCCTACCTAGGTTTCTTATTTTTAAATTCATCATACGACAATACAAATCCTTCATTTCTTGTTTCATAGAGAACAATCACTCCATGAGCAATAGATTCTCCCCTTCAATCTTGCAATCTCTTCTTCTATTCACACTTCCTTAAAAATCAACAAATTCTATGCCTCTCATCTCTAGGTCGAATAGATTGGGTTTTTTGACACTCTTCTTGGTCAATACACAAGGCTCTCCTCTTAGCCACTATCAATATTTTGTGCCCTGCCACTTGATTCTAGACTATAGCCTCCTCATCTTGGGAGGCATCCTCCTCATCTTAGGAGGAAAACTCCATAGTCTATGGAAAATTATTTATACAAGACATGGGATTAGTGTAAGACACCAATTTCTTATCAATCTCTCACTCTAATGCATCCCCTTCTTATCTTCCATACTAAATGTTGTATCAATAATCTTAGCTTCATCCCACTAATATACACATTATCTTGGTTCATCTCTTTCTTTCACACCACTATTCTTTGTTGGGTTTAATTTCTCAATTTTTAAAGTACTAAGAAATTTTGCAATGATTAGATTGGCTTCACCAACTTCATCCATCTCTGATGTATCTTACCAAGGGCTAATACCAATTGTTAATTATTAAACAAGCAGAGACAACATATTTAACAACATAAAACAATAGAAATAAATATAAAGATAAACACAACACAAAACATCACAAATTACATGACTCACCATTAATTCATTACATCCACACGAAAGAGGAGAACTATTCCATTAATCATTATCACCAAAACACTAGTACACAACTTGTACACATCTCTTTATACATTCCTACACGACTACAAAATGAAGGGTTGGGAGAAGCCAAAGAGTCAGGTAACCATTGAGCTTCACATTCTCAACAATAATTACTTACACAAGGGCATTAGAACCCATTTGTTGCAAAGCACACTACCATCATGTTTCCTAGAAACAATTTTACACAAAATTTGCTTGACATTTTTCTTAAACTCTCACATCCTGATAATGGATCATGAAATATGATCCAAAATATAAATGTTGAAAGTTTACACACAATCTTTCTGAAAAACATAACAACAACCTTTTTCTAAAAGCTTTTCTAACAGGTCTATTTTCTGCCAATCTAAAACCATTGCACTCCATTCAATGACATTTCTGCAAGGCATTTTGTCCAATGGTTCCTCATGCCTGTATTAATGATACCACATACTTCAGGCATGTCCACACCATTTTATGGCCTTCTATCCAGCTCGATGAAGCGAATTTTGTTCTTTCATCAATTCCTTAATCAAAATTTCATTAACTTGAAATGCTTTGAGAGCTCCTGCGAAATTAATCCTGTCACATACCACGATTTATATTTTCCATGGAGCTTTTTTGCAATGGAGCTTTTAAAGCATTCCAGCAAGCTCACTGCAAGAATCGCACTCCATGACATTGTATACATTGGTGACATTTTCTCAAACAGCTGCCGTACATTGTCATTTCTTCCACTTTCTGCATCTATGTTTTCTTGAATGCTCGTGCCCTATTTCAAACGCCCTATTTTAGTCTGTGATTCCATATTTTGTCTGCACATATACATTCAAGTATTTTTGGCTTCAATATGTGGCAAAAATCCATCCATCGTCACGCAGGAAGGAAGAGTACTAGAAGAAATTTGTATGTTTTGGCCTAGCTCCTACCGATTGCTTTTACTGGAATATTTTGAATGCCTTTAAAAATCCATAGTTTTCCAAACTAGCAACCACTAGAAACATTGATGGGACATCCATCATGTTTCTGCTCATATGTATGTCATCTCTTTAAATAGGTAGGAAGTCACTCGGTATATGCCAACCCTCACAAAGATATCCCATTATCACCGTTATATTGTAAACCCTAAATATTTCCCAGCAAGGCAGATTAGTTCGCGCTTTAACATTGCCGACTTGGGCCCTCGTCGGAATAAGTGAAACATTTTCAAGAATGTCATGATATCCTCCCAAATGTCTTCACAAGAAATGCTGACATAGAATAAAACTAACACTCTCACCTAAAGGAGGTGCAAAGGACACACAAATAGGTATTTGATTTGAAAGTATAAATGAAGTTTTACATAATAAAAATAAGTGTATAAAAGTCTTGGGTCTATAAAAATATATTATTGTAGAAGGCAATCAGTTTTTTTTTTTGGTTTTGAGGGGTTTTTTTGGGGGGAGAGGGGTTAATACCCTTTTTAGGGGACAAATACCTCAGTTTTTCATTGTTGGTCCCACACCCACTATTAAAAGAGATGGTGCCTTCTACTTATAAGAACTTGGCCTGAAGCTACTACAAAATAGGTTCAACATTCAAGTTTATAGATTGGTAATTTTTTAGGGATTTCCTAAGCTCAATTAATGTGTAATCATTAATATTGTTCCTTCTCTTAACCTCCACTACTAGAATTATGATGCACTTTAAGAGAAAACAAGTCCTCCTCTGAAATGATGAAAATAATAGTTTTCAACTAGGAAGGATATCCCATCATAAAAATGTTACAATGCAGAGATACCTACAATGCCTCAACTTAACATGAAATCTTGACCATTTTCGAATGCCTAAACGTATTGATAATATCACCGCACCAAAATAATACTAAGTAGTAAATTCATACCTACCATGTATATATTTTAAACTTGCTGCTAAATGGCATGCCCAAAATTGTACAACATACTCAAAATTCATAAAAAAACATGGTAAAACATGTTTAAGGTGGTACTCTTGTAACTCATTTGATTGCTTCATATTTTAGAAAATGTATAGATGCCTTGTACAAATTGCAAGAACAAACTTTAAGTCAAATTCAAACTAGTTTACAAATTGTGCTTTACTAAAGAAAATATGATATTATAAACAAAAGTAACATTTATTTTTTAATTTTATGAATCAGAATCTTAGACAATACTTTATAAATAAGTATTATTCCAAAAAAAAAAAAAAAAGAGGGGAGAAAGGCATCCTTAAACAAAAGCATGAAAACAAGATAAAAATATGCATGCAGTTAAACCATTAGGCAACAAGAGCTATAAATCCAACAATCTGCTAAATGGTTAATTTTACTGATTATAATAAAACTATTCACTATAGAAAAAATCTTGTACCTACGATTTAAATACAACTATCAACCTGTTCTCTGACCAAAATTGCAGTGTCCTTAACATTTCTCATTATAAACTGAGATGTACAGTAGGCTCACAACAACATTCTATAGTAATGAGGCATTCATGTAGTGGAAACTGTTAAGGTTGTAATAAAGAATTGTAAATATAATGGAAGTGGAAACAAGCACTCAAAAGGGAACTAAAACAATTATTCAAACCTATATTGATCTAATAGTTATGAGAAGCGATTTACCTCGTAACAGAGGTAATATACTATGATCTAGTATCATTTATAAACAATATATCCCATAATTTTGTTATAAAAATAGTACATCCAGTCATAGCACTATGGCATGTCATTTCTAGATATCAGCTATACAAAACCTAAATGATATTTACCAGTCCATTCCCTTCATGTGCACTTACATTAATCTAAGAAGAAATGTTGGAATCCTTCGCGCTTAAGGTCTCTACAAGCACATACAAAATAAAAATCTTTAGCATTTTGGATAAGGTTTCTGTGGTGTACAATGAATTTGACATAGAAAATTGTAATAAAAAACCTGAGGAGAGCAAAGGCTTGCAGTTCCTTTCGTAGGCATATCATTGCAGGGGAAACATACTACTCTGCATTATTCAATGGAAATACTGGTATCAAAGATGTGTACAAACTTCCTATCCATATTCTACTAATCTAAATTAAGTTATGGCTAATCTGATAAGAAATATACCTCAAAGTTTAGGGTTTAACACCTCTTCCTTTGGTCAAACGCCCAACAAGGTCTATGGCCTTGTACAGTGTGTTGGGAGTGCACCAGCAAGGGAATGCTTAGACTATGCACATGAACAAAGTAATTCAGTTATGGGTTTTTTCCCTAATGATATAGGTGGCCTGTTATTGATGAATGATTGTTTTCTACATTATGACAACTTTGATTTCTTTTCACAACTAGAACCCATCTCATATATTTCAAAAATAGGCGCTAACATCTCATTAAAAAACGAATAATTTCAAGGCTATAACCTCCAGGATTCTCAACAATCTATCTAATATAGCTTACATCCCTGCAAATAAGAATGTCGCTATGGGATCAACAAATTATTCCTCATCTCATAGTGTATACGGGCTCACTCAATGTTGGAGATGTTTATCCATTGATGATTGTAGAGAATGCTTGTCTAGGTTACAAAAAGATCTGATGGATTACTGTTCTGTAATAGGAGGAGCTCAGGCTGGGTGAAGAAGTTATATTGTCAGATTTGAGATATACCAATTTTTCAGCACTACAAAGTCAACACTAATTCAGAAAACTCTCACAAATTTCGTAGAAACTCTCCAAGTTGAATCCTACAATTTCCACATTTCCCCCAAAAGGCTAGATCCAACTAAAGAATAAGTATAGCCAGTTATTTTAATATTTTCTAGATTATACTCTTGAATGTGTTCATACTGAAAATAATCTACATTGCAGAGAAATTGAAAATATTACCTATAATATTTGAACTTAATGGAGGCATGCGTCTACTGTTGATTACTTGTCTAACTTCAATGACGAAAAGACTAAAGATTGCCATATTTTCTAGGCCAGGTACTCAAATTACTCACAACAAAGGTGCCACTGTCAATTTTCAAAATTTGCATTTAGTTTCCTTTCTTGTTTGTTTTTAGTATGACATCAAATTTTCAAAGCTTTTTATAGCTTCACATAGAATACTTGATCTTATATCTACATACTACATGAATCTCATACAAGCATCGCCCTGATTTAACTATAAAGTACAAAAGTACAAATCTGATATATGCATGTATTGATAAAAATGATGCAGTTTTGGCTCTCTATTTCTACGAGAATAGAGTCATAGGTAAGCATAAAAAATAATCCCCAAATACAATTTCCCAATCCCTTGAATCTAGACTAGGAGAGCTTGGCTGTAAAATTAATGACAATCCCTTTTATGCCTTATGGTAGACTCGAAAGCCCTCTATCTCAATTCGACGGTGAAATTAATGGCGGTATCCTCCCTGTAAATTTGAAAAATAGGGGATGAGAACGTAGAGAAACAAAGGAAAAGAGCTCAAAAAATAGAGCACACAAATTATACACTCAAACACAATAAATAACCTTTATTCATTCATGATTCGAGCGAGTAAAGATGGGCTTGAAACTTGCATCAAATCCAACCTGCATTCTAGGGCTTTGACACGTTATTTAGCATAATGGGGTTTGATGGGTGCTCAAGCTTTAACAGGAAAGGCTTCAAAAACTTCTTACCATTACTAACAATTCCAACCACTCACCTTGAATTCCTCTGGCAATAACATTATGAGAATACAGGTGGAAGACACGATGTGAAATACTCTTGAACATGGTTTTCCACTTTCATGTTTCCCACTTTCGTAGTAGAAAAACCGGGCGTTTGCTGGTTTTAGGGAGTGAAATAGGTTTGGGGGGTGTGAGACAAGTTTTCTAGCGTACAGATGCGAGTAATCTTGCGGGGAAAGTCTATAAGGCCCTGTTTGTTTGCTGGAAGATGGCTGGAATTTGAAAACAGGAAGATGTATTTTTTGTACGGCCAAATTCTCATTTTGGTCCAAAATGAGAATTTGGCCGTACAAAAATACATCTTCCTGTTTTCATCTTCCAGCCATCTTCCAGCAAACAAACGGGGCCTAAGCTAAAAATCAATTTCGATAACCTCACGTGAAAAGCCCTGTACATCAAACATATGAGGTGGGCCCCACACCTAGAAAACATGTATTTCTAAACATTTTGGAAATGTCTTACTATTTTAAGCTTGCAGTTAAATTTGATTTTATGACCTGACAATTTCTATATGTATATTTGTGAGCTCTTTGCAATTTAATCCTTATTTCACCAACTTGCCAATGAGAATTAACCTCCCGCTTCCTTCATCATGTGAAAAAATGGGCTTTATCAATAATTAAATCGATTTGATTTCCACAATTCATTTGAATTAAGCTTGATTTTTCTAGTTTTGATTGTGTATACTTTTTTGACATCAATGTACGGAGTGTGATTCGAAAAGTTGATGTCATAAAAACATACACAATCAAAACCATAAAAATGAAGCTTAATCCACCAATAATGCTTTGTGTATTTTTTAAAACACTATTGAATAATGATTTTGTGAAAAATTAAAACTTTCACTTCTAATTCTTTGTGGGAATATTAAACCGTTTATTCAAATAATTTAAAAGATCTTGATTTTGGATAAGAAGAAAATTATTTCTTATAACATATTGAAGGGTATAATGGTTCTATTACTTGATTGTTCTCTCTTTTTCTAAATGATTAGAGAGGTGGATCTAGAAATATAACTCCTCTGCCTCATTTTCAGTAATCTTCTTATTGAGCTCAAATTGAAGAAGAGAACAACTAGTTTTCAAAGCATATATGGAACCCTAACCTTATTCCCAAGGTTTGGATCATGGCTCATCAAAAGATTCTCACTATTGAGAACCTTAACAGAAGAGGATTCTCTATGGTGAACATGCATGCTTTATGTCCTCTGATTGTGAAAGTAAATTGACCATCCTTTTTTGTAGTGCTCCTATGTTAAGGATGTGTGGAACTAGGTGTTATCCCTACTTAATGTCTCGTCGGTAATGCCTAAGTCGATGAGGTTGTTTATTGATCAGTGGAGTTTCTACCCCTTTAATCACCCTATAATCAAGAATGATTGGGCCCAAATTATCCCTTTACTCACTTGGAACATATGGAAAGAATGAAATAATAGGATCTTTAGAGATCAATTAAAAAATTGTGTTGCCCTTTTCTAGATCATCAAACAACAAGTTAAGGAAAATATCAATCTTGAAACCTATAGAAAAGCAAAAATCCATCCTAATGTTCAAGAGTTTAGGATTAAATAGAATAAGGGTATACACCAAAACCTCCTAAATATAAAATAGACTAGTTTAATGAGGAGAAATATAAATAGATGGATTCCCCCGCAGGAAGGTTAGGTTAAATGCAATGTTGATTTTTTTTTATTAAGTAAAACAGGTTTTACAGGGTTCCTGAAACCCGAAACAAGTTGAAATAAAAGCATTACGCCCAGTCTAAAACAAAATGAAGCCAAAAGACAAAATAGGCCAACAGAGACCAAAGAAAAAAACAAACAGGGCTTCTAAAAAAGGAAATAGAACATGGACAGCAGAAAAGTCCAGGGACCATCAAGATAAGTCCACCACTAGGGTGGCTGCCTTGGCCTCGAGCAACTCCATGTTAGCAGCTACAGGGGTAGATATTAGGTATTGGAAAGAAACTTTATTTAAGGATTCATTAAAAACCTTAGTGTTGGATCCAATAATTGCTAAGAAGCCATTGCTTCTATACATGGTATTAAATTCCTTAAGGAGCTGGATTATGATAATGTTATCCTTAAAGGAGACTCTAAGATGATAATAGATTATTTGAATGGAACTGATGGTTTTCCTTGGTACTTATTAAATATCTTGTAAGACTATAAAAATATGTTATCTACTTTTTGAAAATATTAAATTAATCACACTCTAAGAGAAGGAAATAGTTCCACTAACTTTGTGGCCAATCTTGGTCTAAATTCCCCAGACTAGTGTTATATCACTTTTGAACAATGCCCCTAGAGGCTGAAATAAATATTATCCAATGAGAGAAGATAAAGGACTACTTTGATTCTTTTATGATGAGGAATTTATCTATGATTAGTATATCTTTGATGACCTCTCTAGTGTAGAGCTCGAGGAAAAATAATATGAAGACCAAACAATCAAAAGATAGTTTTTCCTTTACTATGAGACTTATGGAGAAATATTTTCCCAGTTGCATGTGAATTAATTATAAACAAAAGGGATAGATTAAATGTTGTATTAATGAAAGTACGTGGGACCCTTTATCAACTTTAAAGAAAATGTACATGTATATGTGTCTATATACAATTACTTCAAAGAAGAAGAAGAACTATAAAGTGCAGTTATACAAGAAATTATAGACTTTGACGCTGGAGGACTTCGATGTCCAAAAGTACACCGAGGAGTTTCACAAAATTGATGTCAGGGTTACTCATGATGAAGATGAGGATGAGAAATTGGAAAGGTTCATAGGTTTGAAAAGGTTCAATATACAACATGAACTTAGTCTTACTACACCTAGCACTCTGGAAGAATGTTATAAATTGGCCATCAAAGCTGAGGAAAAATTGAAGAGAAGACAAGAAAGATAAGGAAGTGTAAGATACCAGACAAGTAGGGGAAGAGCTATAAAAAAAATTAAATTAAAGAGAAGAGTAGCAGTGACAAAGGTAAGGAACCCATGTCTGATAAGAGAAGTAGGAAAAGAGGTGGTGATAGATTTGGTGTAGGTAGAAGAACCGATGCTTTAAATGGAAAGTGTTATAACTATGGAGAGGAAGGGAATCTTTTCTACATGTGTCCTAAAATAATAAAAGGATATATAATAAGAGAGTGACATTAATACAATGATAGAGGTGACAACGAGGAAGATGAACAACAAGGGGAGAAAGAGGGACAACCTTTACATATCCTAAATTTGGGGATTGTCTCACGATGAGGACAAGAAAACCATTTCAAAAGGTACCATAGGTATTCATCTAAAAAACCACTTGTTTACGTCAAGGTAAGGTTTGCAAAATGATCATAGATTCAGGTTATTTTGATAATTTAGTTTCTTATGAAATGGTTAACAAGTTGCATTTGAAGCAGTTTCCACATAGCAGACCCTATAGAGCATCTTGGTTAAGTGATGAAAAAGGCCTTGTGATTAGGGAGAAGGCTTAAGTATCATTTTGTAATGAAGGGTATAAGGAAATATTACTATGTGATATAGTACTGTATAGTCAGAAAATGGAAGCACTTCCATAGGAGACTGGTTTAGCCTTCTGAGTGAGTGGTTTGGGGTCATGACAAGCACCTCTGAATGGGTTCCTAATCTTAACATGGCATCCCCCCTGACCTTCCTTTCTAACCTCCATTTTATGATCTGAATTCTGCATTCTAGGTCTCTGACTTGTGATCCTGGGATCTAAGGATAGGGTCGACCTCCTAGGACAAGGTCAACCTTGATCCTATCCTAGAATATGTATAATAGAACTCTAACCCTCTAATGTGCAGAAAATTAGAGATAGTGTGTGATCACTATGAATGCTTGGTTGAAGAGTAACTAAGTTGGTGCCTAAGGTGTAGCAGCAGGAGATCTGCTCAAAGGAGGACACAATCTTATGCTGGAATCCATTTGAATATGTCATTATAATGGTGAATCAACAAATTTTGGGTTGAGATTGAGTTGGGAAGATCTATATTGAGCAGTCCCTAGTTTTAAGGATTTTTAAGTTGAAATTTGGGGCATTGGTATGTGGAAGGCCTGTAGAACCAAATTGGTTACATTTTCCTTTAATTCAAGTCATTTTATAACTTTTTTGAAAGATCCAAGGTCAGGGGTTGAGTGTTAACTAGGGTTGTTTTGTAAAAGTGGGATAATTAGCCCTTGAAAATAGTCACAGTTAGACGACTTAGAATATTTTGGTCCAAAACACATGTTGTTGAGTTTTGGATATGTGATAAAGAAATTTAATGGATGTTTGAATCCCTAATTTGTTTGGGATCCATTTGGAAATTTCTAGGGTAAAGTCAAAAATAAAAAGCGTTATAGACCTACTAGGGAGTGAAGCCTATTAGGATAGTACCTGGGGTTTGCCAATGAGTTGGGATTTTGAACCTTTGAGACTTGTTTATCCTGGTTGGATTGGATAAGTAAAGAACACTAGAACCATTGTGAGCCATTGGAAAGGTTGAGACCTCTTCTTCATACTTTCAAGCCATTTTGGGTACACTAAGGTATATTGTGGATTAACACCATTATTTTTGACAAGTTTTTTTATCACAAGTTGAGAAGCCCATTACTCTGCATCACTACTACTAAGTGTAATTTCTTTGGTTCACACATGAAGTGACTAAGTGCATTCACTGCATAATAGATATCTAGTCTGGTGTTCACCAAGTACATTAGAGATCCAATTATTTGTCTATAGAGAGTAGGATTTGAAGGTTCTGAGTTAGTAGCTTCTTTTAACTTGTTTAGATTTGTTTCCATTGGAGTAGACATTAGTTTGCAATTAATCATCCTGAATCTTTTCAGAATGTCAATAGCATAATTCCCTTGATATAGGATAATATCATTTTGCATGTTTCCATACTTCTAAACCTAAGAAGTACTGAAAAATTCCTAAATCTTTCATGCCAAATTCGGATGCTAGAGCTTTTTTTTACCTAGTGATAAGATGATCTTCTCCTATGATTAATAAATCATCAACATAAAGAATTGGAATCAACATTTATCGATCTATTTCATTGAAGTAGAGATTTGGGTTTGCGTCATTTTTGGAGAAACCATGTTTTAATAGATAATGATCTATTCTTTCTTACCATGCTCGAGGAGCTTTCTTGAGACCATATAGTGCTTTCTTCAATTTTCAAACATGGGATTGTTTCTTGTGCACACTACAAATCCTCCAGGTTTTTCTAGGTATACTTCTTCAATCAAACCATTTAGGAAGGCAGTCTTTACATCCATTAGATGAATTTTTCATCCTTTAGCTACAACAATAGAAATTAAAGCCCTGACTGAGGTATACCTAGAAACTAGAGAAAATGTTTGTTAATAGTCAATACCTTCTTTCTGAGAGAAGCCTCTTGAAAAAAACCTAGCCTTGTATTTTTCAATGCTTCCATTTGCTGCATGTTTGATTTTAAATAACCACTTGGAGGAGACCACTGATTTGTCTTTAGGTCTAGGTACAATATCTGAGACATCATTGTTTAGAATTGATTTATACTCTTAAGCCATGACATCTTACAAGTTTTATGTTGAAGAGTTTCCTAAACATTTGAAGCCTCTAAATTTATGAGTTCACTCATGAGTGCAAGATAGCTAGAAAATCTATTTGGTCTTTAACTTTATCTGAGAGTTCTTGGGCAGGGGGGGGCTGCATATTTTCTAGCTTCTTCAATCATCTTCCTAGCCAATAGAGGTCTTTTCATATTTACTCTAGATTCGTCAGAGGTATCCATAAGTTCAATGAAATTTTTGTCTTCTATGATTACTCGAGTCTCCCTCTGAATCTTAGGAGAGGGATCCTTTTGAGGATCTTCATGATTTATTTCATTATCATCCTTGGATCTTCTAAATGTAATATCTTCTTCAAATATCTTCTTGAACTATTTGGTTTAATATTGAACCATGTATCTAGATGTTCTCTGAAGCCTATTATATGCGAGGAAGGCCCACTATGTATCACCTAGGTATTTGAGCTATTTGAAACTTGACTAGACAGCTAGGAGTAAAATAAATTTTTCTCTAAATCCATATCCATGCTTATTTTATTTACTACAACGAAGGAAGCTTGGGGTTTAGGTCAATCAGGAAACTTCATTGCAAGATGACCATATTTATCACATCTATAGAATTGTACTATAGATATGTCCCTCCTTTTGTTGAATGATTATTTCCCACTAGTTTCCTTTTTCCTTTTGAACTTATTCTTCTTCCCTCTTTTCTGCAATTGAGTGGTTAGAATCTAAATGTCATCTTTTATGGAATTCATACTGATACCTCTAGTCATTAATATAAACTCTTCTTGAATGTAGTATATTTTCAATCAATCAAATTTAGGAAGTTTGGAGAGAGCACTTACTCCTTGAATAAATGATTCTCATAACACAAGTAGTCCATTTAGGGCTATCATTGTTAGTTCCTTACTATCAAATGTATGACAAATTGTGGAGAGTTGATTTCTCAAATCTGTTATCCTTATAAAGTATGAAGTGATGATCTCTCCTTGATTCATCTTCATGTGATGAAATTGATTTTTAAGAGCAAGAACCCTAATTGTGTTGTTGATCTCAAACATGTCTTATAGGGATTTAAACATAGCATATGTTGACTCTAATTTCATGATGATAGGTACTATGTGATCTTTCACTCCATCTACCAAAATTTTCATTTCTTTTGTGTTGTTCTTTTCACATTGAATCTTTATATCTTTCCCACTTGGTTTAGGATCTGTATTTTTAACCATAGTGCTTAACTCATGTTATTTTAACGTAAGGAAAATCCAACATTTCCATGCTACAAAATTTGAGGCCCCCTAAAGTCTGTCTTCAAGTCTAAATGCATTCACCATTTTGTCAAATATAATATTTTCCAAAATATGGTAGTTAGATTGTTTTATTTTAAAAAATATAATCTGATCTTTTTTTCTAAAGCTACTTTGTTACCATGTTAATTTTATCATATTTGCATGAGATAGAATTTCAAAGTTCTAATTTACAACTTTGATTATATATATAATTAATTTCTAATGATTATACCTAAATTCAATTTAGCGAATTGATTTTTTCTATGTATCAATGTTGACCAACATATATATATATATATATATATA